>JAVJAQ010001653.1:0-77309 GCA_032362365.1 Zygogramma bicolorata
TCTATAATTTTTTTTATAGCATCTCCTAAATTTTCACCAGTGTGTCTTTCACCAAACGATTCACATCCTAATACCATGTGCTTCATTACAAAATCATCACTCAGGAAATGGGCAGTTACTGCCAGAAAGTTTTCAGTGGTAGAAGAAGTCCAACAGTCAGTCGTTAATGTAACCGCCTTCACCTTACTCATGACTAACTTTGTGTAATTGTATACTTCCTCAAATTCTGCTGGGAGGAGAGATTTTGTCAGAGTCTTCCTGGATGGTAACTGATAAGTTGGATTGAGTGCTTCTACGAATTTTCTGAATCCATAATCTTCCACTAACGAGAATGGCTGAAAATCATGAGTGAAAAGAAGCATCAGATTATCATCTATAGATGACAATCTATTACAAATATTACATATGACAATTTTGTCTCCTTTGGGTTTAATTACAAAAAAATTCCAAATATTGGATGATTTAACGGAATCTCTTCTAAACATTTTTTAATGGAGAATAAACTATAAAAAAAAATGTTTTATTGTTATGATCATTTCCCAAAATATATTTTTCAAAATCCAATTACAGATAGACAGAAAATTATACCTATTAAATTCAAAAACGTGTTTACGAAATTCAATATCAAAATACAGTTTTTCTCACCTTCATTTTCATTAAAAAATAACTTGCCTTCTATTCTAAGTTCAGTAGGTACGTATCGTATTAAAATCAAATTGCCGCAAACCACACAACCCTTCTTTGAAAAGAAAAACTAGGAACTGTGGTTACCCGTTATTCCCGTCAAGCCATCGTTCGGGCGAAATCGGTAGTCGCGTCGCTCGTCCTCGCTCCCAACGATCTCGTTTCAGTAGGCACGGTTCATCCATTCGAAATAACACGACGACCGCTTCAACTCGGTTACAAAATCGCGGTATTTTGTCGCGGTATTTTTCTGGAGCGGTCGCGACTGTAACGCGATATGAGAGGAACCGGTATTCCCATCACTAGTTGTCGTCGCTGAGGAAGGAGTGTCCATTCTTCCGAAAATCGGAGTTTGTAAAATATATCACTTTCGGGTGTATACTTCAAACCACGAATTTCGGTTACCCAAAAGAAAATATTATCATTCAAGGATTCAATGGAAAAAATAATAATTGAAGTATGAAGACAACGCGATGAAGAACAAAATAATATACTTGTAACTTTAGGATCTCCAGGCTTTCTGCCAGGTCTGATGCTTTTAACCATCTCAATGTTTTCGAAGAATTTGAAGAGAGAGTGTGCTCCAAATATTCTACTTTATAATAATATGGTCTAGGATTAATTCTTGCTTTTTTGCAGTTAACGGCATATTCGGCCGACACATTAATTCTTCTTGACTTTACACGACGTTCTATAGTCGAATACATCGAATCAACTGGCATTTGAGTGTGCCCGACTTCAAGATATTCATGCTCAATAGTCATTTGATATTGTTTCGTCAAATTAATAGCAACATTAGCCAGTACGCTATTCCTATTTTGGTATGCGCAGCCGTCACTCCAAATAATTATTTTTCTATTGTACTCATCAATTAATGGAATAACGTGGCTCTCAATGAAAAAATGAAAGCAAGATGAAAATTCTTCTGCATCTAGCCCCCCTTCACCCTCGTGCCATAGATAACAGAATCCATCTTTATTATTGAGATCGAAATAACACAAATTGTGAACGCCCAATTTTGTCTTGTAATAAAGGCTGCTAATATTAGATCTTGGCGAAAGTAATACAGCCTGAAGATCAACGGTGTAGAGAAATTTTTCATTTTCTTTATCTTTTTCTAGTTCCTTTCTAGCTTCCTTTTTTCTTGTGATATGCATGTTAAAATCTTCCTCTGATATGTAGCCTTCCTTGAATTCATTACAAATTTCGCATTCATCCTTTTTTGGCCTGAATAATGCCATATTTTTCGACTCGAATGCTTTTTTGAATGTAGTACTGCTTAAAGGCTGAATATTTTTGGGTCCACACCATTTTGTTTTATACAGCCTGTAAAGTTCTTCTTTCGAGGTCCATTCGGGCAGAAGATAATCTTTACTCGAAGATGATCTACAGTAATGGGATTCCATTGTTGGTAAGGAAACAAGAAACTCCTGTATACTTTTGTTTTCTATTTCAAACGGTTTCCTTGTATTTAGTTTTTCATTCCTATACTGGGTTGGTCTTTTTTTAGATTTCTTCTCCTCGGTATCAACTTTTTCAAAATTCGAGAAAGTATTTTTCCAGTTTTGGACACTCCAACGACCCAAGCCCACTGTATTTGAGTACATAGTTCTACAAACTCTTATTTCTTGGTCACCTGTTTTTAAATAGTACTTAAAAGTCTGATTTCTCCTCGATTGTTCTGGTACTTTTCTATCTCTCGCTCATTCAATAAAAACACTTCTTACAGTACTGTCCACAAAAACCTTTTTTTCTCCCCACCTTAAACTCCAAAAATATCCGAATATGACTGTTCTTTGCTCTTCTGTTAGTTTGTTCCAAAGATTGGTTCGTAGCTTTACACTGACATCTTCTTTTGAGCTCTCTTGGTCCTCTTTCTATGTCATAAGACCATTTCCCGTTTACTTCAGTTCTACCAAAGTATCGCTTTCCTTTTTCTCGTCTTTTTGTATTCCTCTCTGAAGACCACGTTGCCTTTTCCACCTGAGAACGTTTTTGTCGTTTCTCCGTTTTTGTTGGCATTTCATCAGAACTACTATCACTATCAGAACCTGAGTATGATACTAACTTGGGTGCAATGTAGTCACTATCATCCGATAATTCATCATATGATGAAGTACCTTCAATCATTTCTTGCCTGTCAGTTTCTTCTGTGTCTGTCGCTTCATACATATTCGTTTCTTCATTTATTTTGTGCATTCTAGTCTCTTGTCTGTCTCTTGCTTCTCCTATTACATGTTTGTCTTCCTCCTCTGTGTGTGTAACCTCAGCTATTTTATACCGTCGTAACTCTTCTGTATCCGTAGCGTCTTTTTTGTCATTCCTGTTTGCTTTCTCGATATCTACTACTTCCAAAAATGCTGTTTCCGTTTCTGTGGGTATATTCGTTTCAAAGGTTTCATTAACATCTATAATTTCGATATTAACATTGTCAACAACATGATAGACATTGGTGGTTTCTTCATTCACGTTGTTGTTATTACTGTCACCTTGTCTGAGTTGTCTGGCCGCCAATCTTAAAATTCCTCTTGTTCGTTTCGACATGATCTGGGAAATCAAAAGAAAGGTACCTATCTATGTGAAAAAATAATCTAAATATTTTCTGTTTATCGCATTTAGCTTAAATCAAGTTTAAATGAACAAAAAATCAACATAATTTTATTTATTGAAGCAATGAAATTATAAAGCTAGTTAAACTACTTTCCAATGGACTCTTCACTTGTGATTTTTTTTACAAGATAAATGCCCTTCATCATTGTTTGATCATGAATAACAGAAAAATTAAGAGAAACCTGCTATAACTCCAACCGTTCACTTGGATGTACGGAACACGAAAAGCCGCTAACTCCAAAACTATATTCATCGGTTTGTTTGCCTTGAAATCAGCGACTTCATTCACATAAATCATGGGACATTGATGAACTATAACCTTTTCCAATGACGCAACACAGAAAAACGAAAAAAAAAAACTCTTCGAAATAGGGCAAATACAGGAACTTTCTGGAGTGAAAATAACACGTGCACCTATCGCGCCAAATTAGTTGGAGATAGCAGTATTTCTTTGCACATTCTACAACGGGAAGTTAGCCGGTATACGTGCGTCATAAAATAAACCATTTCTACACAGAATTGCGACTTACAGGTTTACGAGTCGACGCAAGGTGCCATCTAGCTTCCAAATAACAAAATATTTCAAAATCCTAAAAATTGGAGTAAGCAGGTTAACATATTTAGCCGACGAGTTTAAATGTTCTTGGAGTAGAAAAGGGGGATATTCTGATAGATGTGTTGAATCTTCGGAATGGTAGACGACAAATTGTATATTCCACTCCAAAAATAGAAAAGAATCGAGGTATCAATCAGAATACGTGATGTAAAAATATTTTATTGAAGATGATGCTTCATGATGGACTCAAGTTCATTATCATCTCTCATGTACAAGAAAATGAAATAACTCAAACTTCGAGAGAAATATTTTTTCTACAAGAGGTGATATCGTGAAGTTGGTGTAGATCATTGCATTTCAATGAAATAAGTTTTCTACAAGAGGTGATATCGTGAAGTTGGTGTAGATCATTGCATGTCAATGAAATATTATTGGCTGAGGTAGATGAACTGCAAGATATGTAAAACCTGAATATACGCGGTCAATGAAGCTTCGAATGATGGTTTCAGAAAAGTATATACTAGTGATTATTATTATTGACATACCATCAGAGAGATTGGGATTGACATTATTTGCTCAATTCCCAAGCCCTTCCTTTAGACTGTCACTACAGTGGGATACCTCAGACAATATTCTGCAATAGTAATAATACCTCTCTTCAGATCCTCCCTTGCTCTTCTGAGAAAGTATTTCTGGCGAAGAAAGCATTGCCAGTGCCATATGGTTTCTCTACTACCCAGCAGCTAGCTGAGCAATATATGTTCGTCCTTTAAGATTTTGCATACCTCTATGAAAAATAATAGATATTTATTGTTTGGATGGTAAAACTTATGAATTTTATGTTTGAAGGTGGAATCGAAATTAATTTCAGCCATGCGACCGATTGCCGTGCCCAATAAATTTCGAGAATGAAATGGCACAGATGCATCATTTACAGTGTAGTCCTGGAAACCTTATCCATGAGATAAGAGTGAATCAAACTTACTTTTGAAACACCAGAATGAATCAAGGTAGCATGTCTTGAAAATGGCAGTTCATTTGTTTTCGAAGTGAAAAACGGAAAAACTTTGATTGATGTGTTATATCTTCAAAAAAATAAACGGAAAAATGTATATTCCACTTCAAAAAAATTCATCATATCCTTCGAATCAACAGGATTTCGTAAATGATAATGGATTCACTCAAATGATTAGATTTGAATGATGAAGAGTTTTGGAATGGCAATGAAGAAACTGAGATTGAAAAACTAATTGCTCTATGTGAAAAAAAGTGAAGGAATACAGAAAGAGGTTTCGATTTTTTTCATATTCAGATTCACACGAAGGGGAAGCCCTGTAATGATCAAAGAACACCGCGTGAAACAAGGGACAGGAAATACGAATTAACATTCACTATGAATTTCTGAAGTTTGTGAGCCTCAGGAGAAACCTCTTTTTGCAAAGAGTTCCATAGCTCAGCTGTTCTATTGAAAAAAGATCCCTGAGCAAGAGGGGTTCGACAGGTTCCCAAATTCACAACAAAGGGGTGGGTATTCTGTACTCGTCGAGTCCTCCGTGTAGATATTGCCAAGGGGGGAACGATTGATAACAATTCGGAAGGGCATCAACCGTAAAAGTATCTATAGGAGAGAGACAAGTCTCCGACCCTTCTACGATGGTCCAATGAAGTGAGCGAGTCTATGAGCGAAAAATCACCAACAAGACGAATTGCCTTGTTACGGTGCGGATTTGCAGCCTCTTATTTCAACTCCAATCATCTCCCAATTTTGATTATTGGATGATACAATTTATAAACGTGGCTCCCTGGCTAGTAGCTTACTCAGCAATAATTGTTCATATGGAATGGATGGGGCATCTTGATAAGCAGCGCAGTTATTCCGAAGGATGAATCTGCCACTAGAACATAGATACCTGTCATTCATGATCCTCATTTCTTGAATATAGGTACTTACATGCATTTTCCCATCCCATTGGCTTCAACCAGATGAATATCGAAAATACCTTTTATTAAAAATAAAAATTGAAATCATAACCTAGTATTTTGCTTTGTTGACGTTCACTCTGTTTGGCCCAGCTGTCAGAATAGTTGTCAAGTGTCACTGAATGACTTGAATTGATAATGAATTGACTTTTCAAAAGGCATACTCCTTCTTCTTCTTTAAACCTCGTGGAAATGAATGTCTCTCTCTATAAAAGGCCTTATCTCTCTCTTTCACTGACTTTCTTTGATGAAGCATGTGCTTTCGATTTTCGCTGTAATTTGCGGATTTTTTTTAGTGAAAATACATTAGCAGACGAAGATTCAATTTTGTATGTGATCATTTGGATAATCCTTACATAACTCTACTGAGATTCGAGTCTTCGAACTGCATTCGTTTCTTCGTGAAACTCTCTTCGAGGCCACACAATATCTACGGTAGGTACCCATCATTCTAACCTTCCATCATCCTTAACTTTCTGAAAAGGAAATAACTGATATTAATAACCCTTTCAGGCCTCATCAGTACCACTCATAACATACCAGTAGTCAATATACCTGTATCATACGCTACTCCCCCTGTAACCAAACCCACTGGGTCACAGGCATTGCAGCAGAAGTAGTAAGCTCATTCAGCTTGCAGTAGGATGCTTACATCTTAGTTATCACATGGTGCAGGCCTAGCAGTAGTCGTAGTTGTCTTACTCAGCTTGTAGTAGTATGCTTACACCCTGGTTATCGAATGGGACATCAAGTACCGACCGGAACAGGAAGAGCTGCCACCATCCTACCACAGTACAAGTAAGATCTTTCCGTATTTGAACGATACTGTTGCTAAATATACTCGCTGCTGTCGCTTGGTTGATTTGCATTGGAACTGTGTAACTTGTAGTGAACGCTTCGAAGAAGATATCTAGTGATTGGACATGGTTTTGAATGTTGCTTTATGGTGATACCAGTACATCTAATCTGAAACATACATCAATTCATAACAATTAATATATTCTTTCCATTCTGGATGTTAATCATAATAATACTTACCCACTACCGATGTGTGCACCGATAGTATATACTAGAGGGGTCTCTGAGTGATTAATTCCAGGAATTTGATTGTGCCTTAGAGCTTTGAGCACTAGTTAATAGACTGTGATCCTATTTTGTAGCCAAGTAGGTAGAAAACCATAACAAATTATCACATAATCCATAACATTTTTTATACATCCTATGTACCCATTTATAAATAGAAATCAGCTGTTTGGCGTTTGAGCTGAAAAGCTGAATTTAATATTGGGCTGCAGAACCAGAGCGAAACCCAGCTCCGAGGTAATACTGATTTTCCCCCGAGTATCGGAACTGTCACTAACCAGTGCTGAAATTATAAACCTAGATTGAAAGTTGCCTTTTGATTATTACACCCATATATCCCTCTCCGCTGATAAAAGCTAGCCGATCTTTTGTATTCAGACTTTGTTAGGACTTTTCCCCAGTTACTATTCAAAAATAAAGTTAGTTGGGATTTAACAAGAAAAAGCGGCCCTAACAAATTTGACGCCCCAACGTGTCAGTTTTTTTTCATTCGTGCAACTTACAATTGTTGTCTGACACATTTAGTGACTGGACCCTAAGCACATCGCTTGACGGTGGTAATTTCAGCACTTTTTTTTTTTCAAAAGAGACGTTTTCAATTCTCTCTTTCGTTCCCTCTTGATAAATATATATATAGGGTGATAATTTTTATCACACTCCTTTAGACTTTAGATAAATTCCAAGATCATTTGTAAATATACTTGGCGCTCGTCTTGTTCCGAGTACTGCGTGTGCCTACTTTCTTTATTCCACTTTCCCACTGAACATTGCATATTTCACTACACAGGGTGGACTTTCTATTTATGCCATTGGGTGATATAAGGTATACAGGGTGAATCACAAATCAGCTTAGGTTGAAAACAAATTATATACAAGGCTGGTTCATTGAACAATGTTTATTTGAATTTTTTTTTGTAATATAGGTACAGTAAGTACTTTGATTCGTTTTGGGTTCCTTTTTTTTCTCCTGGTAAGAGGGGGGTCGTGTATATAATATATTCCATGAAATTACTTGCAATAAGATTTATTTTTTTGTTTTGCTTACTTTCATCATATTTCATCATGGAGGTTAACCGTCTCCTGAAAGATGAAATTATTTATGAGCTTTTGATAAGAGGATTACCTGTCCAACCTACAGTGGCGGAAAATAGAACCGCTTTGAGAGGTGCTTTACGTTGCGAGCGGGAAGGCGTTCCTACGCCAATATTTACGGGAACTTTGCGTTCGGATTTCGAAATTGAAATTTGTAACAACAAGTTAGTGGAGTTGGACAACGATATTCAAAATTTTGATATGGCAAATCGTATCAACGAGTTCAAAAGGATTTCGTCGCGTCTGATTCATCTTCAGTTACGCTTGAGAAGGATTCCTCAGGGAAGTGAAGAGCAAGAAGAGTCAAGAAGGAATATGGTATGCCGCTGCATGCAACTTATCGACAAAGTTGGGAATCTCAATGAACAATCAGCTTCATTGGAAAATAAAGGTAGGGCAACTAGTTCTAATAGGACCGAATATCCAAACCAAGAAAACAGAGTCGAATGGAGTATTTTGGATGAACCAATCCCTCTAATCCCAGAATTGGTGAATACAGGCCACCTTCCGGTGGTACGAAGGTCGACAAGTCAGTGGCAGCTGCCTCAAATTCCTCACTTTCGGAAAATGTTGGTGATCAACTGGATTTCAACTTAATCAACCTCGATGATCCGGAGATAATCAGCCACGAGAGGACATACCGAATTGAAGACACTAGTCGTTCAAAAAGGGGATCTCGGCGAATAGTTGGAAACTGCGACTCGTGGAGTTACCTAGCAACTTGTGGATCAATGTTGCCGCCTAGAATTCACGACGTTTCACCTCAAGGAGAGAGAGAGATGATGCTTCTCTTCTATATGGAGATTTTGGTCATAAAGATGAGGCTTCGCTCCTATATGGAAATTTCGTTCCTACCACTCACTTCTCCCACGACGCAGACGACAGATTGAGGAACACACTCCTTACTCGTCCCATACATCAAGGGGAAAGGCATCATTCCTATTTTGATGTATCTCGTTGGAAGTTACACTTCGATGGAGAATCGAGTGTCACCAATTTTTTAGAAAGATTGGAAGAACTCAGTTGGGCCTCCATGATATCAACTCTCTTTCAGACTTAGTTAGGCTCAGTAGAGCCATCGAAGAAACTTGCTTGAGAATGCAGCAGTTTTGTCCTCCGCCTACAAACTACAAACAGTTGCTGGAGCCCGAATTGGCATACAGAAAACATCCGAGTTCACACGGATATCGTGCGCCTACCGTGTCAACCGTGACAAGGAATCCTCAGAAGAGCAACAGAGACTATTTACCTCACTCAGTACCATCTGAGGTTCTCAAGAGTACTCTTGAATCGCCCCGTTGTTTCAACTGTAATGAAGTAGGTCACCGCTTCAAGAAATGTGGGAAGCCACAAAATCTTTTCTGCTTCAAGTGTGGGTATGCCCAGGTCACAGTAAAAAACTGCCCAAATTGTCAAAAAAAAGGCAGGGGAGGACAGCAGTAGACCGGCTGGAGTCCTCCCTTTCAACAAATCCGGTTGACCAACGGACAACTATGGCCGTACTAAATTATGTTTTGGCTCATGCCAAAAATGATCTTCGACCATACTTGACTGTGCAGGTGTATGGACGTGACATTCAGGCACTTCTGGACTCTGGTTGTTCTACATCAATACTGGGCCAGTTAGGCTGGAATCTCTTGAGAGACGTTTGTCGGCTTAACGTTGTGAACACGAAGAGTTGCACAATTGCAAACGGAGACACTTGTGCAGTTTTAGGAAGTGTATTTCTTCCATGGAAACTACAGGAAAAAGTTCAGGTATTTGAACTATTAGTAGTTCCGACTCTACCTCATTTAATGATCTTAGGTGTGGACTTCTGGATCAAAATGGGGATCATTCCCGATTTGTATTCGGGACAGTGGTGTTTCAGGAGAGACGGTGAAATTATTCCAGAAGTGGGTGTTATCCAGACTTTGGATAACTTATCTACAGATGAGCGGTGTCAGTTGGATGACCTGATACAGTCAACATTTAAGGCAATGGGTGATAAGCTAGGGTGTACCAATATTGTGGAGCACACGATTCGTACAAACTCGGCACCGATAAAGCAAAGGCACTACCCTCTAAGTCCCGCTCTGCAGAAGCAGGTAAATGAGGAGCTAGAGCGAATGCTGGCCGATGACATCATTGAACCTTCTACGTCACCATGGGCTTCACCGATAGTTCTAGTGAGGAAAGCGGATGGACGATACAGGTTTTGTGTCAACTATAAAAAGTTGAATGAAGTGTCCCTCCCCGATGCTTATCCACTACCGTTTGTCAATGCCACTCTTGATAAACTGCGAGACGCTCGATACTTAACTACATTCGACATAAAGTCGGCATATTGGCAGATTCCTGTAGCCAAAGACTCTCGACCGCTCACTGCCTTCGTAGTACCCACTCGGGGACTCTTCCAATTCAAGAGGATGCCATTCGGGCTGCACAACGCTCCGGCCACGTGGCAGCGCTTCATTGATACAGTTATCGGGTTCGATCTTGAGAAATACGTATTTGTATACTTGGACGACGTTATAATTTGTACTTTAACTTTTTCCGAGCATCTTCGAATCCTAAAGGAAGTCATTTCTCGGCTTTGTCGAGCTGGTCTCACTTTGAATCAAGAAAAATGCAATTTTTGCAAACCTGAACTCAGGTACTTAGGGTATGTCGTTAATGGATCAGGTCTCATGGTAGATCCGGAAAAGGTGGAGGCGATTATTAGGATTCCAAGTCCACAAAATGTCTCTGAAGTTCGACGTATAGTGGGACTGGTGTCGTGGTACCGACGGTTCGTACCTAATTTTTCATCTGTCCTGTCACCCCTAACCGCGTTGTTGAGGAAAAATCACCGTTTTGAATGGACCACTCAGTGTGAAGAAGCATTACAAACAGTAAAGAATCATCTAGTCTCCGCTCCAATTTTATCCTGCCCGGACTTTGAGAGGCCCTTTACGATACAAACGGACGCATCTGACTACGGATTGGGCGCTGTACTTTCACAAGTTCACGAAGACGGTGAAAAAGTTATCTGTTTCTTGAGTCGACACTGACCAAGAACGAAAGAAAGTATAGCGTCACCGAGAAAGAATGCCTTGATGTATTATTTGCAGTGGAAAAGTTGAGACCCTATATAGAGGGCACTCATTTCACGGTACTAACTGACCATTACAGTCTGAAATGGTTGTTTTCCATTAAGGATCCGGTAGGAAGGATCGCCCGTTGGGCACTCCGCCTGCAGCAGTATGATTTCGACATTGTGCACCGGAAAGGGAGGGACCATATTGTCCCTGACACCCTTTCACGGGCTGTACCTGCTGTAGACGCTGTCGAAAATCATGATGCTGCTGGTGAAGCGTCTATCGCTGACCACTGGTACCTGAAAATGGTAGATCGCGTGAGAACAAAACCAGAAAAAAATTGTCTTTGGCGCTTGGAGGGAACTAAATTGTTCAAACGGAGAAAACTTCAGTATCCGAACCTAGATGATGGAGTAAACGAATGGTTGGAGGTGGTACCAAAAGGCTTACAGAAACAAATAATTAGGGAATCCCACGATCCCCCGTTGTGTGGCCACTTGGGGATCTATAAAACACTTGGGAGGTTGTGTTCACGATTTTATTGGCCCAAAATGGCTTTTGATGTAGCAAAATACATTCGACAATGTACAGCATGCCTTCAAACCAAACCGGATCAGAAACGACCGGCTGGTCTCATGCTCAGTTCGGCTTCAACGGCTACCAGGCCCTGGCAGATGTTGAGCATCGATTTAGTAGGTCCGTTACCCCGAACTTCTTCTGGCTATTGCTTCATGATGTCAGTCTGTGACTGCTTCAGCAAGTTCACGTTACTATTTCCCCTCAGGGCTATCACAGCCTCCAGCGTAACTCGGGTTCTAGAAGATCAAGTCATACTTATATTTGGTGCCCCAGATAAAATTATTGTGGACAATGGTAAACAATTCAGGTCAGAATTATTTCAGAAAAAAGCAGAAGAGTATGCTATCAAAATTGCATTCGTTGCCAATTACCATCCACAGGCAAACCCTGTTGAACGGGTTCACAGGGTTGTGAAAACCATGCTATCGGCGTATGTGACTGAGAATCACAGCAGCTGGGAAAAATATTTGCCCAAGGTAGCGTGGGCGTTAAGATCAGCTAAGCATGAAGTGACGGGTCACACTCCCAACTTTATTTTTTTTGGGCGAGAAATCCAAAGTCAAGGCAATCTACAAGTCACCAATGAGGCTAAATCAGTCGTGGACCCTCAGGTACACCCTAAAATGCATTTATCAAGAGGTATCACGAAAACTTCTGAAGGCCTACGAACAAAGTAGGAAAGTTTATAATCTCCGGAGGCGCGATGAACGATTTTCTGTTGGACAAACGGTGTGGAGGAAGAACTACGCAATTTCCGACGCGGCAAAACGCTTCACTTCCAAATTTGCTCCCAAATATATAGGACCATTCACCATACACAACGTACTGTCGCCATGGTCATACGAACTGAAGGACGAGTCAGGAAAAATCTGCGGCAGTTGGCATGCCAAAGATCTTAAGGCGCACCCTCCTGATAACGAATGATTCGATTTCATTCATTCGATGCTTAGCACGACTAAATTTAATATTTCTAATCAGATAAAGAAGGCATGGGTTATGTATTCTGATATTCGGAATTGAAAAGTTTTTTTTTGAAAAAAAAAAACTTTTTCTGGGAAAGAGGGGTGTTGTTACGGTGCGGATTTGCAGCCTCTTATTTCAACTTCAATCATCTCCCAATTTGGATTATTGGATGATACAATTTATAAACGTGGCTCCCTGGCTAGTAGCTTACTCAGCAATAATTGTTCATATGGAATGGATGGGGCATCTTGATAAGCAGCGCAGTTATTCCGAAGGATGAATCTGCCACTAGAACATAGATACCTGTCATTCATGATCCTCATTTCTTGAATATAGGTACTCACATGCATTTTCCCATCCCATTGGCTTCAACCAGATGAATATCGAAAATACCTTTCATTAAAAATAAAAATTGAAATCATAACCTAGTATTTTGCTTTGTTGACGTTCACTCTGTTTGGCCCAGCTGTCAGAATAGTTGTCAAGTGTCACTGAATGACTTGAATTGATAATGAATTGACTTTTCAAAAGGCATACTCCTTCTTCTTCTTTAAACCTCGTGGAAATGAATGTCTCTCTCTATAAAAGGCCTTATCTCTCTCTTTCACTGACTTTCTTTGATGAAGCATGTGCTTTCGATTTTCGCTGTAATTTGCGGATTTTTCTTAGTGAAAATACATTAGCAGACGAAGATTCAATTTTGTATGTGATTATTTGGATAATCCTTACATAACTCTACTGAGATTCGAGTCTTCGAACTGCATTCGTTTCTTCGTGAAACTCTCTTCGAGGCCACACAATATCTACGGTAGGTACCCATCATTCTAACCTTCCATCATCCTTAACTTTCTGAAAAGGAAATAACTGATATTAATAACCCTTTCAGGCCTCATTAGTACCACTCATAACATACCAGTAGTCAATATACCTGTATCATACGCTACTCCCCCTGTAACCAAACCCACTGGGTCACAGGCATTGCAGCAGAAGTAGTTAGCTCACTCAGCTTGCAGTAGGATGCTTACATCTTAGTTATCACATGGTGCAGGCCTAGCAGTAGTCGTAGTTGTCTTACTCAGCTTGTAGTAGTATGCTTACACCCTGGTTATCGAATGGGACATCAAGTACCGACCGGAACAGGAAGAGCTGCCACCATCCTACCACAGTACAAGTAAGATCTTTCCATATTTGAACGATACTGTTGCTAAATATACTCGCTGCTGTCGCTTGGTTGATTTGCATTGGAACTGTGTAACTTGTAGTGAACGCTTCGAAGTAGATATCTAGTGATTGGACATGGTTTTGAATGTTGCTTTATGGTGATACCAGTACATCTAATCTGAAACATACATCAATTCATAACAATTAATATATTCTTTCCATTCTGGATGTTAATCATAATAATACTTACCCACTACCGATATGTGCACCGATAGTATATACTAGAGGGGTCTCTGAGTGATTAATTTCAGGAATTTGATTGTGCCTTAGAGCTTTGAGCACTGGTTAATAGACTGTGATCCTATTTTGTAGCCAAGTAGGTAGAATACCATAACAAATTATCACATAATCCTTAACATTTTTTATACATCCTATGTACCCATTTATAAATAGAAATCAGCTGTTTGGCGTTTGAGCTGAAAAGCTGAATTTGATATTGGGCTGCAGAACCAGAGCGAAACCCAGCTCCGAGGTGATACTAATTTTCCCCCGAGTATCGGAACTGTCACTAACCAGTGCTGAAATTATAAACCTAGATTGAAAGTTGCCTTTTGATTATTACACCCATATATCCCTCTCCGCTGATAAAAGCTAGCCGATCTTTTGTATTCAGACTTTGTTAGGACTTTTCCCCAGTTACTATTCAAAAATAAAGTTAGTTGGGATTTAACAAGAAAAAGCGGCCCTAACAGCCTTTCTCTGAATATAATCGAGAAGCCTCAATGAATGTTTTAGTGCCGAACTCCACACATGAGAACTGTATTGCATGACAGGTCGTATCTGAGCCTTGTGAATCATAAGAAGCCAAGTTTCTGGGAAGCACTTTTAGCGATTTTTCCATGAGAGATTATCACTGATCGTGATTACTAGCATCGAGATACTTGATTTTGTAGAAACTCCTGACATCTGAATGTTTGATGATAGATCGGCTGAGTTTTCGTAGCATTAAATTTCACCAAGTTCACGTTACCCCATTCTATTATTTTTCCCAAGTCGTCGTTAATTTTATTGACGTGAATGTTTCTATGAATTCTTGTTTCTCGAGCTGGTATGGGGACTCTGGAAGAGAAATTGGTATGGAGAGATGTCGCACTCCCTAGAACTCTAGGAGAAGAGAGACAGGGTAGGCAACGCAAAATGCACCAGCAGCTCTTGGTCAGTAGCATAAGTGGCTTGGGCTAGGATCTTGCCGAGTGGCCGGGTGAGCGCCACTTAGTTTGTTTCTGAAGGAAACTAAGAATAATATAAGAGGTGTTTACATGAAGATATCTTGGTAATTATTGAAAAAAACACGTGGACTCAAACTATGTTTAATGGGTTCATTACTTTTTCACAAATATTCAATTGAACTGTCTGAAATCAGGAATTATCCTATGCGATTAAATAATTAGGAGGGACAAATCGTTGTTCAAATCAAGTGAGTAATACCCGATAAGTGCGAATACATGTAATAAAAGAATTCCTTTTCTTTCCCCACTATAGTACTATAGTAGGTGCACAAATTAATCGTACCTCCTCTGAGGATATTAAGAAAATATGAATATGAAATATGGTTGTAACATTAGAAATCGTTGTAATATTTGGAATTGTAATATTTAGAAATTGTGGTGAAAATTGCAAATCGTGGTAATATTTCTCTTACGAATACGCCTTGGCCTCTGGTTGCAAATGTCGACACTACGATGTCACTGCATGAAGATGGAGGGGACATACAACTACTGCAGTTTTCACAACGGAGTGTTGTGACAAGATAGCCCTTCACTTGCAGAACGTTAGCCGGAAAAAAGTAGTCAGCCACAGGAATGCTGTTAACCCCAAAAATAGCGTGGACCACAAGGAAGGTTTGAACCGCCAGCACAGCGTGAGCCACCAGAACGGCGTCGGCCACAAGAATAACCCGAATCTCAAGAAGACCGTGGACCACCAGGACAACGTGGACCACCAGAAGAGCGTGGACCAGAAGAACGTGGACCAGAAGAAGGCCCTTAAATCTATGAAATAGAGAATAGAAGACTTGAAATATGGCTGTAGTGATAAAAAAATGAACTCACCTCCTAACAGGATGGCCTTCACACTCGACAAACAAAACGGGAATGAATTTCGAAACCTTGTCATTTCGCCAACTTTCACAGACATCTTAGGAAAGAAAGGAACTTCCTGTTCGACTCAATCATAAAGTTGTACAAGAAAACTTTATATGCTAGAAATCGTTTGGACGCAGAAACACAAACGGAAACAGTGACCTTCACCTGTCAAACTTGAAACATCCGAGCAGTCTGAATTGTCGCGGGAACGTTACTAAAATACGTGACCCCCAGAGTTCGGCTATTCAAATATGATAAATTCTACCGTTCTGTAATAATTAGAGCGCAGAAGCGGAACGATTAGGTCCTTACAGTAGACCATTAAAACACAAAACTCGAAGAATTGTCTCTCACTTCCTTGACAGCGAGTGGTAGACGCCTGCAGCTTTGTATGTAATCACCAAAATCATGATCATGAATTTGAAGGACATCTATGATGGAGAGTCCCAAGTAACGGTCACTCATTTTCAGAATAATACTTCACACTGTCAGTAGATGGCCCTGTAATTCCATTTTACAATTGTTATGATTTATGGTTATTATGATATTTTTCTGCAATTTGAAAGAAAATTCCTTTAGACAAGGTGGACCCCAACGAATATTTAATTTGAAAATAAACGAAATTTTCACTACCCTGGCGTTCAAAATACAAACATTTGGAAGATATTCGATTGGGTGGATTATTAGCATTATCGGTAGCTGAAAAGTTAATTTTCATGCTACAGAGAGTACTGTCGTCCGCAAAATTGTGAATTGAACACGATGTTTCCTCGAGCAAATCATTGATTTGAAGAAAAAACAAAGAGGGCGCCAAAACTGAACCCTGTGGAACACCTGAATTTATTGAGAGAATATCAGATGATACTCCATCAACAACCACATACAGAGACCTATCAGAAAAAACAAAACACACAACTGAGGAGGCAAACCATACGACGGCAGCTTAGAAAGGTAACCCTGATGCCAAACTCGATCAAACGTTTTTGAAATATCGAGTGCAACATCTATCGTTTCTCCGAATTTCTCGATTGAATGCTGCCAAATATAAGAAACATAAGCCAATAAGTCGCTGGTTGATCTGTGATAGCGAAATCCGTATTATCGATCATTAATTATTCCTGATTTCTCTAGATATTTGATGAGCTTCATATTGATTGCTTTTTCCATGACTTTGGAAATGATAGAAAGCAATGCAATTGGTCTATAATGACAAGGTAAAGTTTTCTTTCCTTTGTTAGGATCTGGCTGAACTCTTGCTGTCTTCCAGAACTTAGAAAATATCCTCAGGTTATATGGAAGGTTGAATAATTCTCGATGTGCTGGTGTCAATTCGGGGGCACATACTTTCAGAACAATTGCTGGGATTGCATCAGATCCGCAAGCCTTATTCGTCTTTAGGTCCGTTAGAATATTTCTTATAGTTTGTTGATGAAAAATTACATATAATAATAATGATATTCATTCACTGTAGAAAAATCAACATTTACACTATATTTATAATTGAAAGTTAACGGTATACACAAAAAGAGATCCTAAACACTACAAATGCAATAACAGGTAGAGTGAATAAACCTGATAAACCCACGAAGGCTTGGCCTGCACGTGGGTATGAATTATTTTGTTTTTGTTCAATGGCACCTAAAATAATTATCATTATCAATATTCTATATATACACAATATATCTCCATGATCCAAGAGTAATAATAACAGTAAAGGAAGGAATAAAAATAAGAGTTAAGTTATAAGCATTATTATCAATTATTTTTCATATCGATCAATTTGAGAATTTCTTTCCTCGGGTCACTGGAACCCATTTCTTCATTTTAGATTCGAAAAGGGAAAACGAATTTAACATTTTGTAATTACTGGGTATGACGCCATACATCCTTGGGGCAAGATAAGTATGACTTCGTTGGACAATGGTTTTAGACATTCTTGGGATAATAATTGAATTGAGCATAATACCTAGTATTATAATCATGATCAAGTGATTTTGCCCTCTCCATTTCTTCACGCTGGTATAGAATCGAACTGAATGCAAATATTTTCCTGATGTCTATTAGCTCAGATTCATTGTATAGATCATCACTCGGATGAGTATATGGTTTGTTGAATATGATCTTGATAATACATTTTTGTACGGTCCAAATTTTTTGAATAATGAATCGTTATTCCCCCCATAATATATAATTTTCAGATGCTTGATTTCAAGGATATTTTTCAAGTATCTGAACTTGCACACCAAATATCTGAGTTTTTTTGTCAGATTGTTGACGTGTGCGTTCCATTTCAAAGGGTATCCAGTGTGATACCTAGATATTTGACGGTTTTCGCGGAATTCAATTGAACTACATCATCATTCATTGGAACATTGCAGGGCATAAGCACAGTTTTCATTATATTAATCATGAGTAATTTTCTACTAAAATATTCTATAATTATAGGAAATAACGCAAATATTCATGGGTATGCTTAAAGACTGGCTTTAAATCAAATATTCTGAAAATGAACAATTTGTTCAGGCCAGCCTCAACTCAACTTGACAAAAATGTGACAAGGCACGTGCTACTTCCTCCTTGTATGCGAGTTTCCTTGTTGATCATTGAAATGAAATTATTCTCATGTAAAATATTCGGATAGTCATTAGCGAATTCATTTTCACTAAAGATATCCTTATTGAGGTCTCCAGTGAACCCTTTACCGCATGAATTTTCATTTCATAGCGAAAAAATTGTATGTGATGAGAAATTCAACCCTATTTGATGGAAAAATATTTGAAAAAATCAATTCTTGTTGATTTTCATGATTTTTGAAAAAATTTGGTTTGTGCCATTTATGGAACATCAGGTGATATTCATTCAGTGTGAAAGCGTGAATGACAATTTCGATCCTTGTTAAGGCATAATGAAATTTGGCATTTGGTGCACATCACAAAAGTTTTTCTTGAGCAACCAGGGTATTTTCATCTTGATCTACATGTTTCTTGCCAGTATGGATTTTTTATCTATACTATCTGTTCTGATATTTTCTTGAGGAATTTCTTTTGTTGATACTTTTTTCTTTTATATTCATACATTTGCTGGAGGTTCACACTCGGAGGCCTTCCTACTCTGTTAACCCTGCTTGGTTTTCCTACTAAACAAAGCGCGTCTGCGATTGCCAGTTTGGTATCCAGAAGCGGCATATCAAACTTTTTTGCTCTTCTAGCAAGTAGCCAGCTATTCACGGCAACAAAGTCGATGAAATGAAAAAAAATGGCACAAGTAGTATTTTTTTGACCTTATTTTTATATGATAGAAATCCAACATCGCATCTAGAAGGTCCACTCCACCCATATACTTATCATAAATGAGGACACTCTTTGGACAAGGTATCATCTTATGGGCATTCTTTTGCTCGAAAAATCTCCGCTTCTCTCCTACTGGTTGACTTCCTGCATACGTTGACAAAGTGGTGACTACTTTGTTATCAAACCAAGATACAACACTAATGACCTCACCATCTATAGTAGCTATTTTTTTAACTGAATGACCTCTTTTTTTTTCATTTCCTTCTCGGAAGGCATTGCAACTCCTGGGACTCGATTCAATCTCACCGTCCCTAAGTATACCTTCAGTAGTCAAATGAGTCATGAGTGGAACACTGGAGAACCAATTGTCAAAAAACAATTTGAAATTCTGATGTCTTGGTATATATTCAGATAGCTTCACAACAACATTACTACTAACACTAAGAGTTAGAGCCCCTAGGGTTACAGTATTGCTTTGTGTTCCTGCAAACAGATCGAAATCATAACTAAAGCCAGATATACCGCTGAGGACAAAATTTTTGAAACCCCATTAATGTGGTTTCTTCGGATTATATTGTTTGAGTTGTGTTCGAGCTTTTGTTGGAATAATCTGTTCATCTCTTCTTTCGGACTTGTAGTAATCTTTCTCTCATTTGGGTGAAAAATGGCCCAATCTTGAACAATTTATCGTATCCAGTTTGACTGTTTCCAGTCATGTCATCATCGCTGTTGAAGTGTAAGAAACGCTTTATCTCTTCAGATCTATCACAGCTCATCACGTTGCTCACAGCAGGATGGCCGATCGTATTATGCCAGTAATGCCTTGTGGCCGGCAGCTGGTTAAGGGACATGTACATGGCAATACCGATAAATTGCTCTATTTCGAACTCTTTTATATAAGCAGGTTCATTTGGACGGCACTGTACAGAATACAGGTTAGTCTGTTCACAGATATACTTCATAAGGCTATCTGGGAAAAGAAACTTGAAGAATTGGATAGGAGTTTCTAACTCTGATATAGAAAAAGGCAAATCCTAGGAACCAGTAAATTTTATCTCTCTTCAAATTTTTCGAGATTTCCTTCTACCCAATTGTATACTTCTTTTCTCTTCTTCTTTTTTTCAAGTCGTTTTTGTATTGTTGATAAGGGTATATAATCATCTGAAGAGTCAAAGTCATCAAATTCACGATTCATGATACTGGCAACATCATCGTCTAAGGGAGTTTTTTCAAAATTACCATCCACAGGTAAGAACACCTAAGAGGGGTTCATCATCCTCATCAGATAAATCGGAATCTTCACTATCGATACAAGGAATTTTTTCGACAGTCATCTTGCCATAAAATACTTTGGGTTCCATACCTGAAAACATGATCATAATGTCAGGATGATCCATCATTGCATGATGTGCCATATAAGGTACATACTTGTTTCCGGAATTGTTCATTAGTTCTGAGAAACTTTTCACTACTGAACTCACCTATAGATGTTTTTGATATCACTGTTGAACACTCTATATTTTTTTCTCGGTAGAAAAATCCTTTCAATCAAGAGTAAATGGACAGCAAAGATCACCCCAAGCGTGACAAATGAAATTTCTAACAGGAATGAACTTGAAGACTCCTTCCAATGCACTCGTTGATAAAATAGTCCGGCCGTAATGTGAATGAGATAGATTGGTTCGTGCCAGATATGGTCATGTATGAAATAACGACAAAATTCGTTCTCAAGTATAAAAATCAAATAATTTTCGCTTTGTACCATATTTGGCACATGATGCGGTAAAGGGAATGACAATATTGATATCACAAGCGTATTTATTCACTTCTGAATAATTCGCCAGTTCTGTGTTGAATATCATAGGACAGGTTGAAGGTGATCGATAAATAGGATTTTAAAGTTGTTTTTTTTATGTTTCGTGATGAGTACTTCGATTACTTTTGCGCTGTTCAGAATTGAAACTTGGTATTCAAAAGGAAGACTGCTCTTTATATATACCACAATACCGTCACACCTATTCAGATCGCCTTCCGAATATACTGCGTCATAACCTATCAATCCAAACAGATCCAAATTATGTACTCTCCAAGTTTCCGGGGGAAATTTACAATCATAAGGGTGATCTGAACCATTGAGAACCAACTGTAACTCATCAAAATTTTTTTGAATGCTTCTAATATTATTATGTAATAGGGAGAAGGTGTCATTCTCAGAACGGTTCAGAATCGCATGACATTCAAGTAGGTCGGCAACAAAAGTTGTTTCAACTTGAACAGGTTTATAATCTCTTATGTACGTGTCCATTTCTTATATACTAAATACTACCACTACTACTTACACTAAGAACGTTTCTCAGATGTATTCTTCGTAATTTTGGAACGGGTTTCGATTTTTTATTTTTTTCCCGCGTCTTTCTTTGGATAATTTTTTTGCTAGCTATTGCTGGAGTTTGTGATGATGTTAGTATCTGGTATATTGGTTCAATATGAAGTAGTTTGGGGGAGGAGTTCGATGTACCAGGAATAATATTGGATTTTTCGTTGACCCCGACAATATTATCTTTTTGCTCCAAATCTTCGGCAGAAAAAAAAATTATTATCAACGTGAAGTTTATCATTTTTCATGAAACAGTCAGGAATAATATCTCGCTTAGCAAAGAAGAGATGTTTTCTTTGTGGTCTTGACGTTGTTCAATAGTCATATCATTCGCAATACTGATGTTTTTTCCTTTAACAGTTTGGCATTCGTCAACACTAATGCTTTTTTGAAATGAGAGACAAACTCAACTTTGATTGGGCAAGATTTATTTCTTCCCAAGGTATATACGTTGTTCAAATCAGCCGTTTGAACCTCCAGGTCAACAAGTCTTTTCAGTTCCCTGCTAATGAATTCTGGCGTCGTATTCTGTTCTGGGTGATCCAGTTCAAAAATAACTATATAATATTCTCTGCCTTTTCGTTCCAATTTCTAAAGTTTTTTCGTTAACCAGTTGTTTTCCCTCTCAAGTTGATTCAATCTTTGAGGGTGAGTCGAACTTCGACTGCCCCAATTAGAGATTTCAGATCCTGTTCGCTTTTCGTATTCCATTCAATACCATTCCGATAGTTTTGGTCATTTCAACAGCGATGTTTGAATTCAAGGTGTATGTTCTGCTTTACCGTTGAGACGTGTAAGGGGGCTTTGGGATTCAAACACAAATTGTAACTTCGAACCTTTGTTCAATAATACCCGAAAACTACTGAACAGAACCTTCCTTGAACCCAACGCTATTATGTTTTTCTATCTTGTTCTTCAAACGTTCTTTCATCAGTCGATAACGGCGGTCATATCGTTCCCATATCCATGCAGGACCGTCTTAAACACCGTTAGGTCCATACTCCTCACACTCGGCCATCCTGAGAGAGCTCGCCCTCGAGCCTTTTGATATTGAGATCCGTTGTTGGTACGCTTACTTCCGGGCTCTCTATGGTCTAGCAGTCCCCCGGGTATAAGTCAACCCGTACTGTACGACAGGCATTGGGTTGTGTCCCCAACCACGCGCCTGTCTTGGAAACACGAAATAGGCATCTGTTGAAACCACAGGCTTCTGTTTCTCAACGCAACCAGGCTTCCATCTTGAAAGCATGAGACAGGCATCTGTAAAAACCACAGGCTTCTGGTTCATAACTCAACCAGGCTTCCGTCTTGAAAACATGAGACAGGCATCTGTAAAAATCAAAGGATTCTGGTTTTCAACTCAACTAGGCTTCCGTCTCGAAAACATAAGACAGGCATCTGAAAAAATCACAGGATTCTGGTTTTCAACTCAACTAGGCTTCCGTCTCGAAAACATAAAACAGGCATCTGTGAAAACCACAGACATCCAAGTATTAATTGTAAGTCAATCATAATATATTGTCGCGAACCCAAAAGGCTCGCGGTTAGGGGGTTAACTCAGATGGTAGAATTTATATAGCAATAATAATCATTGGTAGAAAATAGCCAGATTTATTGCAATAAAGATAAAACATCAACAATGCCTTCAACAATGTTACAAATAAAGTTCAGTGATATGAAAATACAAAGATATGGTACACTTACCAGAGGTACATTTTCAGGGGTGATGGATGTGTTCTCTTGGAAAGGTGGAAACTAATAATCCCCCTGACTTTTCGCGATTTTTCGGTCGAAGTCTAATATCGCTATTCAGCATTATTGCATTATTGCTAATTGGCAAATATCATAACACTTAGGTAAATGAACTTTTACTAGCTCGACCGTTACAGTGCGGTGCACTGAGGTTATAGATTTGGAAAATTAAATATTTTCAGAAATTAGTATTTCTGAAAATTTGGCTTTTGACACATCTCCACCACCCGTGAAAAGCGGACCCCGCTTTTGAAAAACTTTCCACCTAAATACTTGTAGAAAATATATATACCTAAAACAACCTTAGTGAAATAATGAAATTAACATTTTGAAATTATTCATGCAAAAGTAATACATGAAACACCCTGTGAATCCTATATGAAAAATTGATTGAAGGTGGTGAATGTTCAAAATTAAAAGAAAAAAAATATCTATCGTTCCCATCGAAATCCTTACATGTTAAAAAAAATGGCATGTATGAAATCAATAATATAAGCAAAACTTGTTAAGATAAGAGTCCATAAAAAAGGTCCAACCACATGAAAAGTCACTAACACTTCACTTTAACGTTGAAAAGTCTATG
The DNA here is from genome assembly GCA_032362365.1 of Zygogramma bicolorata. Classification (NCBI taxonomy): domain Eukaryota; kingdom Metazoa; phylum Arthropoda; class Insecta; order Coleoptera; family Chrysomelidae; genus Zygogramma; species Zygogramma bicolorata. The sequence goes on from JAVJAQ010001653.1 coordinate 23,914, forward strand.
GCCCATTCAGTTTGGAAAATCGTGAAGACGGTCCTGTTCCCTAGACTGATCCGAATCGCTTTCAGCAATTTTGCTACCCGCCGATAGATGTCCATTATTGAAGATCAAGAAAAGACTGGAGAAGAGCTGTCCTCATTTTTCTAATATGTCATCCGTCACCCTACTCGATTCAGATGACTTTTGACATTTTGAGGTTCAAGCACCCACGTTTCATCTCATTTTGATTGATCTTTGTATGTAAATTAGATCGATAGTGGATCAATGGATCGCCAGATTATTTACCGTGGATAGTGCATCGATGACGCTGTTGTAACAATCGCCTGTTCATTGTGCAGTGTTAACTTTTGTTCGTGTTATGCAATGGGTCCCTGACCCAGTTCCATACAGCATTGGAATTTCTGGTCTGAATCCCTTCAATTTGCTATGGGGTTTATTGAATGGCTCATCGCATCTTCTACAGATGGGTTCATCGTGGATTCGGTACTTGCTGGGAAGGGACTCCTCTACTTGAGGTTTCCACAGGATTTCCATGGGGGCCCATTTTTGTGTCGTATCTGTGTTAGGTTTGGTTGGTCCTATCAGCTCCACATGAAACAATATCAAACAAAACACCAGTAAGTTCTTAATAATTAATGTTACAATATTCTTAGGATTACTCAAATATAGTGGAATGTGAGTCAAAGGGCGAAATAAACAAAACAATTCATAATTTGTTGGTGCATCATACGGCTATCGAATAGTTACACAGGATTATTTCAATAATAGCATAACTTCTTGCTATGAGTACAAAAACAATAAACACAAATGCTTGATAAATATGATATTTCGCGAAAATATTTGCGTGTGAACAGGTGTACGATTGATTCTTGAAGATTACTGGACATTGAAAGATCTTCAAGAGTGGGCACAAATGCGATTATAAAAAAAATTATAGACTATATCTTCTAGAACTTTCTCAAGGATTGTATATCACATATAAGGAACCTCGATAGTTTGCCAATACATTCCTTCATATAAGTTGTAGAAATAGTTTATCGATAAAAAATATTCAATATTGATAAATATTTATTGATTCGTTAATAAAAATCAAAGAGAGAGAAAAAAAACTGCCATTTAATTACTTTTTGCTGCTCTATAAATTAAATTAAATTTTCGAGAATGAAGTATATTCTTCATTAGATGATTGTTTATCCTTACTCAATATCACCATTTTTCTTTCTTTTCTGTACCTTCCCTTCGTTTATGAGTGAATGCCCGATTTTCTTTCTATGAATTTGGTTATTGGTAATTCCAATAATTGACACAGTTGCATACATTATAACAACCTATTTTATTTGTTGTGTAACAGTGTGTCCTCAAGTTCAAATGAAATGTTTCCCTGATGAAGTTATATTCTTCATAGTCTCATCATTTTAAAATTATATCTCAAACCTTTTTTCTACTCCTTATTTACCTACATACTTCTTATACTTCGTATCTCTTTGATCAACTTTTTCTCATAAGACTTTTTTACATCTTTTTTACTTATTCTTCAACACATATTTTGCTCAATACCTCTTCTATTTTTATATATTCTCAATCATTTCTCATTTTTTCTTTCATTAAAAAATTATATTCTCTCTCATATTCTTCTTGAATCAATTTTTTTTTTTTTTTTTCGGACTGGCCAGTCTAAAAATACACTCTCGAGTGATTTTTCAAGCATAGTTCGGGCCCAGAACTTGTTATGCTCGAAAAATTACTCAATTAACGTCACATAATTAATTTAAATGCCTGACTGCTAATTATAATCCGCCTGTGGCTCATCTAAAGTTGACTCACTGTCATCTTCTAATCTTTTTAAGATACACTTTACACTTTGCCCTGGTTTGAGGGACATGCTTTGCTCTAGTTGAATGGTGCTCAACTCTAAAGAAGGGTTATTCACTCTCGGTGGAGGTACTTGACTCGAAATAATGTTTTCATTCTCGGACCTAGGGTGCTGACCTCGGGGCTGACTGCATATGCGCTTCAGGCACATCCAAGTCACGTACATAAAAAATAATATTAATATGGTGAATAAGGTACCAAAAAATATGTCTTGTTTCACTGGATTTACTGGGTCTGCCCTTACTGGGTTGAAAACATTGGGGAGTATTGTTAGTGCGTGGTTGCCTCAGAATAGGATGAGCCCTACCAATATCGATAGAACTGTGTTCAATATTAGGAACAGGGTGTCACTGTGAAATCCATACGTACTTGAATATAGCAGATTTGTATGTTCTTTAACTTGTCCCATCACTTCCTGGATTGTGTCATGGGTCGTAGTGAGATTTAGGGGTGGGATATCAATTGTCCAATTTGAGTTTAATGTCTCTGAGAAATTAAGATATTGGGGAGGGTGTAGTATGTGTGGGTTTAGTACAAATGATTTCAGATTCGACCATGCTGCCGGAATAATGTGAACTACAGAAGGGTATAGGTTACTGAGATCTGAACAAGGAAATCTAATGGGGATGAGAATTTCGTCATTTGTCCTAAGTTTACAATGGCATGGTATTTTCATCTTGATTGCACCTGGGAAAGAATATGAGGTTGGTGGTAGTGGCGTAACTTTAGATGCACATATTATTTCAGTCGTTCTCTTGGGGTGTGTTAGGACATACGTCTCTTCCTCGATCTCTGATATAATGGTGGATATCGATTTGTGACATTGCATTGGGCAGATATAATTCAGTTCTTCAACGGTCGCCTCGCTGTATAACCTTTTTGCCAATCCAGATTATCTTCCATGAGTAGTCTGTAATTAGGATATAGGGATCTCTTCAAGCCATTTTCAAAATACTTTTTGAAGTCAGTGATATTGTAAGTTGGATCATATTCCCCAGAAAGTGCCTGCAAATCGTAGTAGTAGCTCTTTATCGACTCTTCTTCTTTCTGCTTTCTATCATATAGTCTTCTTTCCAATGACCATTTTTCTTCCTCTTGTCCGTATTCCTTTACAAAGTCTTCTTTTATTTCATCCCAAGTTTTTGTTTGATTTTCTGCTTGTCCAATGTATCTTTTGAACCACAGCTCTGCAGCTCCTTCCAAAAACGTCCGGAAATATGACATTTTGAGGGTGTTGGTCCATCCATTCGCCGCACTGGTTCTTTCATAATTTTTGATGAATGATACTGCATTTCCTCTGGAGGGGTTGAATATTTCTGGGCATAAAAATTTTGGCCTCACCGGAGTTACTGGGTTTGTTAGGGTATCAGCAAAGGTTTCGTTTGCCATATTTTTCACACTTTCGGCTATCTGCTGTATTTCTCCCGTACTTGATCCTGTTGAACTTTCCTGCTGCTTTTGAAAAAGCGTTATATTTGTTGTCGTGGTATCCTCCGGTTCAGTGTCGTCCTGGGGGTATGGATTTCCATGTAGTGGTTGATCTTCGTTCGTAACAATGTCCACTGGTGAAACTGTTCCTGTATCTCGTTTATGTTCATCCGCGACTTCGATTATTATTGGTGGTGATCGGTTAACCTTTGGGTTTTTTGAGAATGGATTGTCCTCGCGAAAAAGACTAGTGCTACTATGGGGCGGGGAGAATGTTTCTCCCAAGGGTTGTTCTATTTGTAGTCTCAATCTTGCCCTAGTTATTCTTTGATCTTTCTTCTTTTGCATAAGTACTACTTGTGAAACGAGTTTCCCTACCTTTGTCGTGAATATATAGGGGATTGATGGAGGGAGAAACAATAAAAGAAAAAGAAAACACGAATAGTTACGATCTGAATTTTTTGAGATGTTCTGGTGTTCTCGGGGTTGGCGGCCGATCTAATTTCTCCGAATCATCGTAAAAATCAAAAAATACGTACTCTCCTTTACTAATAGGGCTTTCTGGACCAATACCTCGAGGGGTTGGAGGTCTTTGGGGTGGTATTATTTCACGAATAGGGCTACAATTACACTCTCTTGCTCTTTTATGTTTCAAAGTTTCTCTCTGTTTCCTACTCGGACGTTTATTACCCATTTACCCAAAAATTTACCGTTGAGACGGCTATTTATCGATACAAAAAAAATGTAATGAGCCATGAAAGGGGTTTATGAACTATCCCTAAATCAATATTGTAAGTATATGATTTCCGACACCGGTGTGGGCCACCAATTTCCAAACATTCAAGATGCTATAGTCAGTGTAGGTTAAACACGTAACACAGCAACAAGAAATGCTTGAGAAATTTTCAATGTTCTCATCTCGGTATCCCAAATGATATACAAAATGTTAGAAGTAGTATGATAAGAGAGCGAGTCACCAATTTCCAAACACTCATGCAGCTGTAGCCAGTGTAAGTTAAACACGTAACCCAACAACAAGATGTGTTTAGGAAATTAATTCCTGTGTATTTGCCCAGTTAAAATGACACCGTTCACTATCTGAATAATAAATCGGAATCAAAAAATAACTGTACTATAAAACATGAAAATGTACACGGGACTTCGTAACAAAGGGCATCACTTCAAAATTGAACTCACACTTCCGCCGAACGTAAAATAATTGTCGTTTCTAATGCAATAATCGACATCTTATCGAGCAAATAAGGGAGCAAATAGTCGAAAATTAGATGTTTCGAAATAACTCAAAGAATACTTGAGGTAAAAATGAATAAAAGAATAAAATACATGCGTACATTGTTGAAGGTTTTCGAATTTAGTAGTGAACATTAATGGAGCGAAAAAAATAATTCATGACAAAAATCAACTGGAAGATTGCGTAAGGCGCCTCCACCACATGTCGCGAACCCAGAAGGCTCGCGGTTAGGGGGTTAACTCAGATGGTAGAATTTATATAGCAATAATAATCATTGGTAGAAAATAGCCAGGTTCATTGCAATAAAGATAAAACATCAACAATGCCTTCAACAATGTTACAAATAAAGTACAGTGATATGAAAATACAAAGATATGGTTCACTTACCAGAGGTACATTTTCAGGAGTGATGGATGTGTTCTCTTGGAAAGGTGGAAACTAATAATCCCCCTGACTTGTCGCGATTTTTCGGTCGAAGTCTAATATCGCTATTCAGCATTATTGCATTATTGCTAATTGGCAAATATCATAACACTTAGGTAAATGAACTTTTACTAGCTCGACCGTTACAGTGCGGTGCACTGAGGTTATAGTTTTGGAAAATTAAATATTTTCAGAAATTAGTATTTCTGAAAATGTGTCAAAAGCCAAATTTTTAGAAATACTAATCTTATCTTCCTGGGTTGGAGTGCATTGTTTTCCTCGCGGATTTGCAATGCTTCCAACCTCTTCTTCTAGACAGGGCAGACTTTAGCGTTTGCAGGATGACTCCCGCCGCAGTTAACGCACTTGGCGGGTTCATCTCTGCTGATTTTACATTCCGATGTTAGATGATTTTTTGCGCATATGGGGCATTTAGGAGCCCTGCCACAATTGAAGGTTGCGTGTCCCCAACCCTGGCAACGGTGACAATGGATAAACTCACGATGATTCTTCCTGAGTTCCCAATCTATTCTCGTGTTCAGGACGCATCTTGTGTTTTCTCAGAAAGCTGATCGCGACGTTATTCGGTGTCACAACAATGTACGAGGGATTTCCGGTCCTCATCCGCATGACCTGCGTGACTTTCAGATCGTGCCTTCCTTTTAGGTCGTCTCGTATTTCATCCGGATGAGGATCGAAATCCAACCCCCTGATGACAAACGCATGGGTTTTATCCTTTGGCAAGGTGTAGGTGTGATATTCCGCCCCTGCGCTTGCCATCATCTCCGTAATCTTCCTATGATCGCTCTCGGAGGTTGTGTGAATTAGAGTGTTCCTTGCTCTGTATGTAAGCTCAAAGGAACACTCCAACTCGTTTTTGAGTTCGTTCATTGAATTTTTGTCTGAAGGTAGTTTCCCTGCGAGAACGATCGCGGGAAAGAATTTTTTCGCCGCTGGTTTCGTTTTCTTTTTTGTTTGGGCAATATCTTCCTCGGTCATTACGTCTTCATCGGGTTCATTCGATTTTTCTTTCAATCTGGGTCTCAAATTTAAATTAATTGGTGATTTTACAACTCTTATGATATTTCTTAGTCTATTTTTTTCAGACTGCTATTTTTCCTTAGCTTTCTCTGTATAGTGCTCTCTAATAGCTTCGATCTGTTTCAGCATCATTTTTTGTTGGGGAAAATCTTTCAATGACTCTGGCAAATCGATTCTCGCCCTACAGAAAATGTCTACCTTTTTTTTTGCATAATTTGCTATTTCTTTATGAATTTTTCCTAATTTGTCTTTCGCTTCGTAAAAGCTGGTATATTCAGTTTTCTTTGTTCTATAATTTTTTGTTACATCTGTGTCTGATTCTGTAATGTTTGAATTTGAATTCATTTTTATATCGGGGCTATTTTTCTGACCTCTACCACCGCGACGCCCATTCCTTTTCCTCATCCTCTACCTTTTTCGTTTTGGCAATTTAAAGCCTTCCTCATCGCAGCTGGATTCGCTCTCGTCGGTCGTGTCGCCCGAGCTGTGCACGCCAAGCACCCCTTCGCCGTCCGATCTATGCGAGCCACCCTGCTGTGAGGCTTGTGATAGGATATTCTCCTCGATTTCCTTCTTTTTCTTTCCTTCCTCTTTTTCGGCTTGATCACGCTCTTCACGCCTTAGCTGATCTCGCCTGCGTTGTTCTTCCTTGACTGCTTTTGTTCGCTGTCGTTCTTTCTCCCTGTCCTCCTGCTTCTCTTTGAGTTTTGAAAATACGTTTCTTTTGTTGACGATTTCCTCCCCCGATTTGGCTTCGGTGTCCTGCCAATCCATATTTTGTGTTGTGAAATTCTGGGGATTTTGTGTTATGGCGGAGGAGCCTTCTCCCTGATTAATTTTAGGTTTATCTAGATTTTGGCTTTCTGTGTGCTGATTTTCCAGAATCTCGGTAATTTCTAGCAACTCTTCCAGATTGTTTTCAATTTCTTGAGACTCATTGAATATGGCTTTGCGGGTTTCTGCTACCCTATTCAAGAAATCATTATGCCATTCTGGGGATTTCCATTGCATACGATTTTGTTGTACAATGGTATATTTCCTTCTTCATTTTCCCTATCGAGTTGGAAGCTATATTCGAGTGATGTAGCACCGAGTTCTTCAGGTTTTTCCTCTGCCGGCTTTATTCTTTCCATGACTGATATTTTAATATTTCCCTCGCTGTTGGATTTTTGTGGCGGAGTTTCCATTATATTTTGTGTGTTAGCTTCCTTTCTAGTCTCGGCTTTCCTTTGCGTGAAATGCTCGCTGTCTGGAATCCCGCAATTGAGTAAACCCTCATGCCCCGCCCCTTGTGGGTTGGGCTTAGGGGTATAGTAAATTTCGCTCGCCTGCTCAGAGTCAGTTGTTGCTTTTGTTATGAGCGTTTCGTCTGCTTTCTTGTCGATATTCTCAGGGGAGTTTTCAGGGAATATTTCAGATTCAAGTGGGTCGGCTGATTTAACCGCTTCGAATTTGAATTTGTCTTGCCCTTTTCCGGTTTCGGTTGGGTTTGTGTTTGGTTTATTGGGCTCAATTTCGGAACTGTCCGCAACGTTATCTGTGCTGTGATATACAGAATCATCAGAGGTAGGTGTTGGACTAATTAGTTTTGTTTCTGATTTTCCTTATATATATAATGTAGATATTCTTCTAAATCTCTTTTCCTCTTTTTTGGTTATCATTTGCGGATCTGAGTCTGCCTTCTCTATTTCGCTTTCTGATGGCAGGTTGAGTTTGCATTTTTTCTTGGGGTTGTATTCCAGGTTCGAGCAGGAGTCGGACTGTCCCTCTTCTCGTTCCACATCGACCACCCCGCTACTCAATAACTTCCAGTGCTAGTACTCGGGTTCCGACCCGGGGAGAAATGAAAGTTTCAGAAAAAAAAAATCGAAATATGCAGAATAATAAATATATTGGAAATAGAATTTTAATAAAATTATAATCTATTGAAAAAATTACAATCAATATCAAACTTTCTAATGATCTTCTGTTTTAATTCTTGATTCTTTGAACATTGAACCCTATGCATACCCTTGCCCCCTTCAAATAAAAGAAAATTTTTCATTTCAACAATTTGAAGTGTCACTTGAATTTCTATAATTAATTCAATAAAAAAAAATTAACATTATACGAATTTGTATAAAGATTATTATAGGGTAATTACTATTTGAATTCAGTTTTTGAGTTTCAATAGGGTCAAATTAAAATTATCTGCTATTAAACACTATCATACCAAAAAAGGTACATTTTCCATCACAAGAAGAAAGAGATCGACATTATATGAAACACACTCTGGTATAACAACAAACGTCATATTATACAACAAATCAACTAATCCGAATCGGTCTTACAAGATTGTGCTGTATAACTGAGTGGTAAACTTAAATATTGAGCAAAACATTCTGATGAAAATAATATCTCCATGAGGTGACCACATGCCAATAACACTTTTTTATATTTGAGAGCACATTTTCAAGTAACAAGGGACATCTCTGAAACATCGAAACTCGGATCGTTTTTAACATTCATCAAAAGTGTTTCTCCGGGGAAAAAAAATTGTAACACTATAGTTGTCGAACGGAAAGAGACATCGATTCGACGGGTCATTCCTAGATCTCATAAGGGTACAGACACCTATTTTTTTTTAAGAAAATCGAAAAATGGAAAAATGGATTTTTCGCCATTTTCCGACACTTTTTTTTTGGCCATGGCTATTAGAGTTTCGATGGCAGATGTTATTTAAAAATGTGACTGATCAAATAGGAGGTGGGTGTTCGTGGATGAGTATGGTTTCTGTGAGACTGCCGCCGTCTATATCTAGTGATATAGAGGACGAGCCGCTGAAATATAATTATACGATTAATGGGTAGTTGTGCCAATCTATTCAACGGAATAATAAACTTGGATAACACATGGGCAAATGTCCAAGTTTAAACTAAGTTTAACATTCAACCTCCGTTAAATGGCTTGGTGCAACTACCCATGAATGAACGTACCTGTGGAGTGCAATCATAATAATATGAAGATTCTCTTCCGAATTCATCACAACCCTCCTACGCCCTGGGGTATACCAACAGAACAGCAAGAGAGGATGGTGAGTATTACTCCGAAATTATGATTAACATAACAGTTGGAGGATATAACCACAGATGGCTTTGAAATGTGTGTTATAAATTCCTAAGTTCAGGATGCTTTAAACAAATGACAAATGGATAATACACGCATGGTGGCTGTACCTCCGATGATAAAAGAACAAGTTTCCTTTGTTTCGTGCTTCAAAATGTGATCATTCAGTACATATAATACGAACTGATACGTCCGTGCAGGCCGGCTGCCGAACGTATCTTATACGTATGCTGAGTGTGAGCCAAAAGTTTAGACGTTCATATCTTTTGGGTTGAGGTGATGTTTATTTAGCAGTGGCTACATTGTATTCATTAAAGATTATTTTCATCAACGTCACAACACGAATATTTTAATAATTATTAATTTTGTTGTTATCCTCATATTAGCTGCATAAGTTTTCGTTTTCAATGACAGGAGAAATATGATAGGGAACGCGTTTTCTTGTTTACTTGAACTCTGGTCCTTGTCTCAATTGATGGATGATTTCAATTTGGAGATTCACATCGATTCACACAGAAAAATCTAGGAGAATAGGAAGTTTCGTGATTCCGTTTATGGTTCACAAACAACCCAATTTTGCAAAGACTCATCAAATTTTGAAGAGAAATATTCCAAATACTGAATTTTTCCTTTTGATTTCATCTCTCAATAGTTCATTCTCATTTGGTATAGTTTTTATTTGATGTATTGATGCTAATAATATATTTATGATGAAATAATGCAAAGTGAATGATACGTGCTATGGAATTTTCGGTATTTTCGTGTCCTTCTGATGTCTTATGTCTATGGTCTGTGTGATGATGAGAACCACGACATTTTTTATTATGAACTCTGTACCTTTATTCGTTTGTCAGTTGGCTTTTTGAATTTATTAAGGCAGCTTGCTGTCACCAGACGAGGAGGGTAGTTCCCCGTCAAATTTTGGATGCTGAGGCTATTTCCGAAAGAGACATGAATTCGGCCCTTCGCACGAAGAAAAGGTCTTGAGTAGATTTCAATTGGAATTTGAGAGTTCGCAGCTCTTTTCTAGGAGGTTACGAAGTTGGAGTTTCGAAAGAAAATTCGACTTCGAAAATAAAATATATTAAAAAAAAATAACAACAAAAAGAAAAGAAAATGTAAAACGGTGGATGATAAACAAAATGAAAGAGAGACAAAATTATGGTTTACAAGACAAAAAACGATTTAAAGAAAAACTAAACAGTGTACTGAAGGTACTAATAGTCTTTCCCTTCCTAACATCAACATCTATTTTTGCGGGCCTTTGCCGACTATCCTGGAGTATACGGAGATTGATAGTAATACTCAGCTCGACCAGTTTATGCCATTTTGCTACTGGTGTGGAATTTAAAAGAATCAAGACCAACGAAAACATTGATCCACTCTGTATACTACTTCTTGGCGAACTCCTTCCCAAAATTTAATCGAATGTTTTTCAGACTAGTACATAAATCTCACCAACGAACAAATTCCAAATTCGGTTAAACCAAAGGTTTGCGATCTCAGGTAGACATAGTGATCCGTTATTGAATGTCGGAGAACAACTCAGACAAAAATTATTATTCAGAATTTTTCCACTATAAATCCGCTAGATATACGCTCAAGTTAACACTTCTTTAATTCTCTTATAAATTCATATGAATCGCGCTATTTTTCCAAACTTTAAAAAATACAAAAATACAATCAATTAACGCCCAAAAATAAAAATACTCGACCGCGCGTCGTTTCCTCTCTAATTCGCTCGGTACGCGGCGTCACGACTTTTACCTCAAAAGTCAACTCGCTTTCCCTCGCGAGAATCCTCGCTGCCCGACTCGCGACCCCACACTGCTTCTCCTAAAGACGCGCTTCCCTTTCCGAAAGTTTTTTTGTCTTTTTTTGTCTTCTCCTCGGGGTCAACTTCAATTAGTCGAATTCATGATTGCTCAGCCCATAACCCCGCCTTTTTCGAATTGGGCTCTAAAACGGTTTTCAATTCTCACATCTCAACTTTCCCACACGTCTTCCTACGTCCGGAAATTGTGTTTGGGTTATGACACCCTGAGTACAAGTGCTGTAACCAGATATGTTTATTCTATCCGATAAGTCTGTCTGAGACTTCTTGTTCAGAGCAACAATGTAGTTACCACTCGAGACAAGTGGTCTTTCATAAACATTTTCCAGTCGCCAGCTTAACCGATAAATTTTTAAATCTGTTACTTTCTTCGTGACTGAAATTCATCGTTTCGAAGCGGTAACTCTGCCAGCACAACTTGGCTTCATGCATTGATTATATCTTCAAAAAAAAGTAGCTAGATTACCTGGCTTTGATAGGTATTACATCACCCCTTCATTCGAAAAACTTCTAGGCATACCCAATGCCATAACTTTTCAAACTAAACAAATTCTAAATAATCATACCGTGTAGTGACATACATAAAACAAATAGATAAATAGAGCTTAGTCAGCGCAACTGACTTCTTTTCGAATAAAGCAAAAATAATGAAACGAAAAAAACATCAGTTCTGGAAATGTTCCATACATATGGTTACCTGTACAAAACTTTCAAACTGTCGCGTACATATGAGTCGCTCCCTTTCTCCCACTGCACTCGCGATCACAACGACTGGGTTCGCACACTCTACGTGGGGCTGACCACGTGCTCGGTGACTGTTGGCTGCTGCGGGAGTAACCTATTCCAATAGCCCGGGAAACTCCAGGACTTCTAAGGTCTGTTGACACTGCTCCTGTTCCCGCGGCTGCAATTACGGTCCGGGTTGCAAATAGTTCTGGGTTGCTCGCGTTCGGTTTCGAGATCCGCGCACACTTCCGAGAAATAAAGTTCATTTGGTTCTCAGACTGTTTCACAGGAAATAGGATAAAATCATTTTCAGGTGAGGTAAGAGTTCAATGAGGGCTCCGTGGCGATAGTTCCTTGTCACTTTGTAAATTTGACTTTCGGTACGGTAAACTTTTATTTTTTCGTTTCGGGGCACACGGTAATGTCTTTTGTGGGGGCCGAGGGATTATTAACCGTAGATTTTTCCGTCCAATGGGCGAAACTGTTCCTACGGGGGTATATGGTGGAAGTGGGCGTCTGCTCCAGTTCGATGTCCTTCTCTGGCGCCTCTGGATTGGCTTGCTTTGTTGCCTTGGTTGCCTGGCTTCGGTGAAAAACCCACATCGTTAAAGGGTTCCAAAAACTGGCTAGTATCATTATGCCACATCCTAGCGTTTGGTATAAATGGAAGCCATTACTCCCAGGAAATACTTGATCACTCGGAATGTTGCGTAGAATCCCATCAATCCACTCATAAATATTCCTATGTCGGTGAACCAACCCCAAATCTGGTCTAGGATATTGTGTGCTAGTTCTTCCATTTCCTTCATGTTGAAAAGGTTCACGGTGGAAAATCCTTGACCTGCCGTTTCTAGGCCGGCAACTCGTCGTACAATGATGTTTTCAACTGCCCGTCGTTCGTTTCCAAAGGTGATAATTCTTTGGGCACTCTTAATTTCTTCCTGAGTATATATTCCTAGTGCTCCGACTGGTTGGATTGGGCTAAATATTAATTTAGTTTCGGCTTCGGGTCACAACTCTTCGGGTGCGTGTTTTTTGATTGGATGCGGGCTTAGGCCTATCCATCGATTATCTATGAAGTATAACGGAGGCAATAGTCCATTACAATCCACTTCTCCTGCAAAATCCTGGATAATCCTGGTGACTGGGGCCATGAACTTTGTCTCATTATTTACTACGATGGGGAGTTCGTTTTTTATCTATCCTTAAGATTTCAACAGACTCAGGTATGCATCGCATGATGTACAGTACTTCGCCGAGTACGCGTCCTACATACCCTCCTAGCTCAGCCTAGTCTTCAGTATTTCTCGGTGGGCGAGACATCTCCGGTGGACGTGTCCGTATACAACTGGTCCAATTTTCGGTTATAAGCTTGTTCAACATGTAAAAGTTTGCTGTTCACATAAGCCATCAGGTCTGCGTTATGTGGTTATATGGTAACCTTCGGATTCAACCTCATGTCTTGGACGGACCCTTCTAAAACCATTATTGGGTGTTCGGTCTGCCAGAGTTCTAATTGACAAACATTGATTTTCTTGACCAACGTTACGGCAAAGACTTTCGCCTTGTTTTCGACTACTATCAATTGCTCAGTAGTGATCTTATTCGTTATCTTTTCTGCAGGACCTGCGTGAAGCAAGCTGAACTTCTTTCCACACAGTCGTTTTGAATTTGTGTCCCAAGTGGCTTCGCCTATGCCTGGATCGAAAGAGTACCCCTTTAGATACAGGCATACCACATTTCCTGTAAGAACTAGTTCATTATCGTCTAGCTTCACCTTTGCCTCGAAATCCGTCATAGTTATCTTCACGGTGGCTATTATAACTACTGAGTTCCATGTCTGTCCCTTTTCGTGATAAGTTGTTCCTTGACAGGTTCCATCCGGTTGTATGATTCCTTCCAATGTTAGCGAAGCAATGGTGGTTCCGTTCATTGTAAGGTCTCCAATTTTCTGGTGCTGGATATTGATGGATCGATATCGGTGTGCACTGCGGCATTCTTCCGCGCCTAGTCGGTTCACGTAACTAAGGATTCCCCCGGCCACAATAGAACTATGGCTGTGCATTCCGCAATGCATAATAACTCGCGTGATCTCGATCAGACATGTCCACGCGTGTTGTCATTCGACCTCGTCTTTCTGGATAATTTTCACGTTACTCGTTTCACTTCGATAGGTTGTCTGTGGTTCCGGACACTGTGCGACGTCGCGAAGAGATATCGCTGATATCTCAGCTGCTTTGTCGTCACAGTCAAACGCAATTAAAGGCTTCACCTGGGTGATGAAACAGGGCATTAGTAAGGTTACTCCCAGGATGATGGTGTTGACCTTGGAAGTGACCATCTTGCCGTTGTCCGTTTCTTCGTCAGTGCAGATTATTGCCTCACCAACTAAGGCTCCGTCTGGGACTGTGTCTATCCCTCAAAAGAAGATTTAAATGCAAGTAAACTAAATCATGGCAGAGTTTTTTCTGCTAAAATAAAAGTATGGCAATGCAAAATTAACATAAACTCCTTATAGAATATACATGTAACAAATATAATAAGAGAAAATAAATCCACTCGAATTCTATTCAATGATTCAATAATTATTTCCATTTAAGCGTTATCGTTCCCTTTTTATTCCTTCTAGCGAAGGCACCCTACTTATAAACATCTACGCTCTATTCTATTGAGCAAATCATTAAAGACCCAGATATATGAAATCCTTTATAGTACATAGTTTGATACATTGAAAATAACATATCGTTCCCTGAACATTTATGTACGAAACAGTTATTCTCTAACTATACATTCAGTTATATACATGAGTATGCGCGTTTTTCCTCTGTGAGGATGAGCCCTCACAAGGTGGTGATAGTTTGACCAAAATCTTGTGTAATCGAAATAAAGACAACAAAAAAAAATTATATTTCGCTTCTGGATCTGAATCCATCCCAATCAACTTCTGTTGTTCCAACCCCAAAAAAAAATGTTGAAGTTAGCAATCTAGGATACCCTTTTTTTTTCTTATTTTTCAATAGCACGTATACGTGATCCACGTACACTCTTTATTTGCAAAACTTTGCCAATCCTAACGGTGCGGTTCATTTCCTTCTCCCACTCAGGACTTTCACATGAGTCCTCTCTCTTTCGGGGACCATCCCGATACTATTAACGTCGTCGGCGGGGAAAATTGTCCCATTTGACTGATCTGGTCATCGAAATGACTTCCCGTGACCTACCCACGGCCCGGTGCGTCGGTGCAGCTAGTCGGTAATGGGATACCGAGTAACTTCGAATACTATGGGGAGTTCTTTTCTTTGTAATATCCCCTATTTTTTCACACTCCAGTACCTGTGACGGCCGGTACTATGCCCTCAGATCATATACTCCTTCAGATGTTACCTTCTAGGTAACATCTGTATGGTAGCCCTTTCAAACAGAGCTCTGAATCGAAATATGAAAAAATTAAAAAAAATGTGACGAAAGTGAATTTTAAAATGAAAAATAAATTATTAAGTGAAATTGCGTGATCAATATTTTTTTCAAAATGAGACACTATTAGAAAAGCTATATCCACTACGGGTTTCCTAAATAGAACTCAATTGCGAAAGGAAAAAAAATTATGTTTTGGAAAAAAAAAATAATAAAAGGAAATTCTTCCATCAAGACGATCTTGGATAAACAAAAAGGAACCGAACAAATTAAAGAGAAAAAAAATGAGCTGAAAAATAACAAAATCATTATTATTTGTAATTCATCAAGATTTAAAAAAAAGTATTTACTTTATTTGAAAAGATGTATAAGAGAGATGTATAGGGGTGTAAACAAAAACCGTTATACTTCTAGGAAAAAATAAGTCAAAACTCTCGTCGCAAGACGAATTATGGATAATCATTTATTTATATCTATACCACGGACCAATTTACGAAATGAGTATGTGGATGAGAAGAATGTAACAAATTAAAAAAAAATTGGAAAGTTAGTGAATATTTCACCCAGTCAGAGTTGCGGCGAATTACATTAGACTCAATCTGGAAAAAGATTTGTGGGGTCTTCGAATAACCTCATCAGAGCGAGGCAACACACAGATGTAGTAGCGTCACCAACCGCCCCCAAGAAGTGAGTTCGGTTCCATCCGGAGGTGGATGCCAAAAACCGTAGAATTAGAGCAAGTAAACTCCAAGTCTGGCGTACTCTTACGCTGGAAGAGTCATCGTTACGGTTAAGCTTGCCGTTAACGGAGCGATGGGAAAAAGTTAACTGAATATTCATCAGTAACGAAGTTGCGAGTGAATAATTGAAAAGAAAACTATGAACTTCAGGAAAAATTTTATATCCCAAGAAAAAAAATTTAATGGGTTACAACCACGATTCGAGGATAAGAAAAAACCTGGAACATAATTGATGAAAAAAAAAGGAAGGAAAATATCCTTCATTGTATTCTCTCCTTCGGAAATCGTTTAACGTGCCTCTAGGTAACCGATGCTTGGTCGTTCACCCCGGTAAAGAAATGGGTAAGGAATGGGGTGAAGCCAAAGTTTTTGATTAAACTTCACGAGACACTTCACTTCCCCGCCTATGTATGAAAGATGGAATTTCAGGCTGAAAAAAGGGTTGTTTCTTTTTGGGGGGGTTCTCACCCCCTCCGGACGACAACCTTAACCAGGCGGAGTATTCTACGCCCCCCCGCAGGGCGATAAGATTTTTTTGTTTCAACTTTCACGGGGTATATCGGTCTGGTTGACGTCTGGGTCTCGTGTCCAGGTAGGTTTCTTTTTTGGTTCTCTTTCTGTGTTATCGTCAAATTCATCTTCACTTCCCGTTCCACTATTTTCTTCGGGTTCCGAATTTTCTATGCGATGCTTCTGTTTATTCTTCTCAGCTTGTTGCTTTCTGCCTTCATCCTTTTCTTCCTTTAGTCTTGGAACGTATTTCTTCATCCTGTTTACTTGTACTACCTGTTCCTCTCTCCCTTCACATTTTCTCAACCTACATGTGACTGGCGTGACCATTTTCAAAATTCTATATGGATCTAACCATTTTTCTGCCAATTTCTCCGATAGGTCCCGTTCAACTGTCATTGCCTGTATTAATACTTCGTCTCCAACCTTGAAGGTGTGTTCCTTCGTTTTGCTATTGAATCTTTCGTTCCTGGCCTCTTTTGCTTTCTCCGTATTAGCGTAGGCTCTCTTATAGACTTGCCGCAGTCTTTCCAACAATTCCGACGCATAATCCTCGTCATAATTATACCTCATTCGCCCTGAGTTTAGAAAACTATCAATAGGTAGGGTTTGTTCCCTTCCGTGTAACAAAAAGAATAGGGTGTATCCTGTGGTGCTGTGTGGTGGTCCTCTATAAGCCATCAAGACGAAGGGGACCCATTCGTCCCAATCTCTCTGGTCTCTCTTCAGGTAATACGAAAGCATATCTTTCAATACCCTATGCATCCGTTCGATTTGCCCGTTGGTTGTTGGTGCGTAGCTGGCCGTTTGTATCTTCTCAATTCCCAATAGTTTGCACACTTCCTTGAATGTTGCCGACATAAAGTTTGACCCACGGTCCGTGAGGAGTCTCTTCGGGGTTCCGTGTCTTGTAATTACATCTTCCACAAAGGCTTTCGCTACGGTACCTTTTGGTCCGGGATAGGGATAGCTTCCACGTATTTGGTGAAATAGTCTTGGAAGGTTAGTAGGTAGCGGTTTCCTGAGTTTGATGTTACCATCGGGCCTACTATATCCATGGATGTTAACTCCCATGGCTCTGAAGTTGGTATAAAATGTTGCAGGGGGACTTTTTCCGTGGCGTAGACCTCCTCCGATTGCACGCGTCACAACTGGTGCAGTAATTGTTTATGTCTGTCCTCATATTCGGCCAGTAAAATCTTCTTTGGGTGTTCAATAACGTTTTTTGTTGCCCTGGGTGTGCAGCTAGCGGAGAATCATGAAAATCTTCCAATACCTTCTTCACGAAGTTTCTTGGTATAATTAGCTTATCCGCGTCTCCTTCAATTCGGAAGATCAATCCGTCCCAGGCAACGTAGTACGGGGAGTTTTCCTCCTCAATGCCTCCTGACAGTACTCATCGCTATCTTGAGCCTTTTTCAATGCCTCTCGGACCCATTTCGGTTCCAATTGTTCTTCGTCGTTCTTCACCACGTTTATGGCTGCCACTCGTTCAGCTTGCTCGTATATGGTTACTTCAATTTTAGTGTAATAAAACAAAAATTCTATCATCTCCCTAACTTTTGTCCAGTCCAGCTTATCCAGTCCGCATCATATCTTCGGCATAGCTGAGTATTTGTCGTTTTTCTTCTCGCAGCACTCCTTCAGTTGTCGCAGGGCATTCCATAAAGTTCGATAGGAGGGTTTTTCCCAATATTTATCCTTGGTTACAAGGTAATAGAGATTTCGCTCAGGGAGTCGTAGCCCTGCTACTTCTCCAACTCCTTTTTCTTGTTGAGTCAATACGTCGACAGCTCCGTAAATTTCTTTGAACTGTCGTGCGATTCCAGCTCCCATGGCGAAATCTTTTGAAACGCAGTGAGCCAAAGCCCACTCTTCAAGTGCTGAAAATAAGTTTCCTTTTTGAATAGTTGATTTTTTCATAGTTGGCAACTGATGTATTTTCCGGTACTCCTCGTATTCTTCATACTCAATATCGATATAATGGTCTCCTTTATCGTACATTCGATTCAGTGCATCTGCATTTCCGTGCAGTCTCCCCTTTCGATGAACTATAGTGAAGTTGTATTCACCTAAAGTGAGAGTCCATCTCGCCAATCTAGAACCAGGGTCCTTTAATATAAGTAGCCATTTGAGTGGCCTGTGATCGGTTATAATAGTGAATTTATTTCCGTACAAGTAACATCTGAGAGTTTGAATTCCAAATATCACCCCTCAAAGTTCTTTTACCGTTGTGGAATAATTTAGTTCCGCTTTCTTAAAACTTCGACTGGCATATGCTACTGGTCTTTCATATCCCTCTCGCATCTGGCTGAAAACCGCCCCGACTCCTGATCATGATGCATCTGCCGCAACTATAAATGGTTTGGAGAAATCTGGAAATATCAGTATCATTTTTGAGGTAAGCGTTTCCACAATTTTCTCCATGGCTTGTAATACTTCGGTGGTGATTTCAAATTTGGTTTCCTTCTTTGTGAGATTGGTCAATGGGGCCATTAATTCTGCCGCATTAGGTATGAATCTTCTGTACCAGTTCATCAATCTTAGAAATGACCTTACTCCCTTCATTTTTTTTGGTACTGGGAATTTATGAATCGCCCCGATTTTCTCCGGGTCGGGTAGTACTCCTGTTTGCGTTATAATGTGGCCTAAATACTTTACTTCCTTGAGTAGAAAGTTGTACTTTTTTGGCTTCAACTTCACGCCTGCTTCTCGTAGTCGTTCGAAAATCTTCCTGAGCCTAGATATGTGATCTTCCGGTCCATTTGCATTGAAAATGATTATGTCGTCCAGGTAGACCATGCACAAATCTCCTGTGAGTCCTGCCAAGGTGATATTCATGAATCTCTGAAAAGTCGATGGCGCATTCACCAATCCGTCTTCAAGTACTCGTAATGTCCTCCAAATGTACTGAATCTAGTGAGTGGTATATCCTTTTCCTCCATATCAATTTGATCATATGCCTCAGCTACATCTGTCACTGAGAACATGTCTTCTCCTCCCGCTGTGTATCCTTGGATCAAATCAGACATGTTATGTAGGGGGTAGTACTCCTTCTTCGTGACACTGTTCAGTCCTCTGTAGTCGATACACATCCTGACTTTTTCTTCTCCATTTGGAAGTTTTTTCGTTACCAATACTACGGGTGCTGACCATGGGCTGAAGGAAGGTCGAATCACGCCTGCGTCTAACAATCGTTCAGTTTCCGCTTCTGATACTTCTCGCTGTCGGTAGGGTATCTGGTATGGAGCCTTGCGAATGGGTTGGGATCTAGGTTCTAAAGTTATTCCATGTTTGACTTTAGTAGTGCTAGTGAGAGCGTCACTCTCTCCCGGTAAAGGATCTTGATATTCCTTCAGCAAGTCGAGTAGCTCGTTTCTGATAGTTGGGTCTAAGTGTTCTAGCTCACAACCCTTCTCACTCCAATTGCTCTCTTGCTCTCTTGTAAATTGATTCCTCCTATAGTTGATTTAATCGGCGTTGTTTCCCCTAGTGCCATTTCACATGCTACGGCTCTGGCCATTTTGAGTTTCCTATTCAGGGTGACTTCCTTCATGGATGTATTAACTACCTTGATCCATAATCGTTCCGCTTTGTCCAATATCGCGTTAGCACTGTGAACTCCTCCTATTCCGAGGTCCACTGCTTCACTGATGATGAACTGCCCCTCCACTCGTTTGACAATGGTGGCTGGTACCACGGCTTCGGATCGACCTAGTACTACAACTCGCTCTTCCAGAACAATGTCTGTCTCCCATCTTGGCTGTGAAATCTGTAACGAAGCGTTTTTTTTCTACCTAGGTACTTGATAGCGGAGAGAATAGAAATCTACCTATAGACTGCTTTTATTCAAATTCACTACACTCTCAGTTCTTTCCAGGATAACTGACCGTTCTCTAGCTCTATCAAGACATACTGACAGTATTTCAATCAAGAAATTGTTTCGAACCCTGTCTGTTTTTGTATTTCACACTTGGTTTCGCTGCGCCTAACGCTTCGTTATAACTTCGATTCTCAAACTCCACAGGCATTCTTGCAATGAATATAGTTGATCAGCTTGATCATGAAAACCTCTTGAATACATTCTAGGAATAAGATCTCACGAATCTCACCCTAGAACAGATATTTTTAATGATTTTTGGCGATTCATAAGTGAGGTTAGGTACCATAATGAGATTTCCTTGTGTAACTTTGTCATGAGTGAGTGATGCTAGATATAGTAAATGCATTCTGAAGGTTGCATTCCTGGCATAGGGGAATATCCTGAATTAGTTAGTGAACTCAGGAAAATCCATTCATTTTGAATCCATCCATGTGTCCATTGTTCCGACAACCCTCATTTTTTTGTCCGAAAGGTTTCTTGCTCCAGAAAAATTTACTTCAATATAGGTTTCCTTTCGCATAGCCTTTTTTATGGATAACAAAAAGATAACTTCAAAATTTTTCAGTCTTTGTGATTTTTCAGTTTTTCAGGTGGTTAAAAACAACGGTTTCTTGTAATAGTTCTTCTTATACTTTTTGCCTGAAACATATTTTCTATAAATATGCGGAAGGAGAGTCAGTTAGACAGTTAGTTGAATATTAGTTCAGTGCTATCACCTACCTGAATAATTTTCGAAACCGTTGTTGAATACCGCATTTTCACCAGTCCGAAGTTCGAGTTAACCGAGTTAGTGCCAAATCCAGGTATTTGATTGAAAACATATTTCACCGTTATTATTTTCCTTTTAATATTGATCTGGGGTCTGTTTGATTTATTCGAGCTGTCATTTTCGAATACCAAAACACCGAAGTGGCTACTAAACCGCTACCGTTGTCAAAGTATCTGTCATAACGGTTACAGAAGTGACACTCCGAATTAAGGGATTAAATTTTGTTCGATACTTCACTGTTTAAGTTAAATTGGGCTGATTTTAGGTTTATATGTATATATATTCGATCCACCGATTTCAATAACCACCGCGAAGTAATTCAGTGTACCGTGGAATTAGCTCCCTCGACCTGTTTATCATCGGACGACAGGAGGTGATTTCACCGTTGATCGGTACATAGATTTCCGTATTATTACGCTAAATATCTCGTTCAAAACGCATGTTTATCATCTGAGGTTTGAACGAGTAGGTTTGTTCCCCGCTATAGGAGTTTGAGTAGAAGGTTGCGAAATCGCCTGTGGACGAATCTTTTTTTTTATAATTGGTCTAACTTTCACTAGAATCTCTCACCCACCTATTTTTACAACCAACGCGAATTCATTCAGTGTACCGCGGAATTAGCTCCCTCGGCCTGTTTATCATCGGACGACAGGAGGTGATTTCACCGTTGATTGGTACATAGATTTCCGTATTATTGCTAAATATCTCGTTCAAAACGCATGTTTATCATCTGAGGTTTGAACGAGTGGTGCTGGACCGTAAATTTTCAAAGAAGGTTGTAAAAGTTCCTGTGGGTGAAACAACGTTGAATTCTTTTGATTTACCCACTTTTACATCCACCAATTTTATTTCAACCACCGGGAATTTATTCACTGTACCGTGGAATAGGCTCCCTCGGCCTGTTTATCATCGGACGACAGGAGGCGATTCCACCGTTGATCGGTACAGAGTTTTCCGCATTTTCACCTTAAATATCTCGTTCAAAACGCATGTTTATCATCTGAGGTTTGAACGAGCAGTCTTGAATATGTCGATTTTTGAAGAAGGTTGTAAAATTATTTGTGGATGAAACGCCGTTGATTTTTTTTTTCATTTCTATTAGTTCCCTATCCGCCGTTTTCATTTTCAAACCAACGCGAGCTCATTCGTTGTACCGTGGAATTGATAATTCTTGTTTCAATATCCAATCTTCACGAGTTGGCTAAGAAATTTGCATCTGATTTACCTTACTTTGGAGTTGCACTCGTTCGGATTCTCGTGCGGAAAATACTGTTTTTCCGAATGGATCGGCACAATATTTGAAGGTATAGATTCATTGGTATTCTTGGCATATCGCTATATTTCACGTTACTACCAGCATCGCTCACTCAGTTCGAGGGTATTGAATTGACATTTCCTATGTTATTAATTCCTTATTGCTAGAGGTGTCTTGTGGACATTCACTTATTTTTTTTGTCAGAGTTTGTTACCGCAGCAAAGTGTTTGGTTTGAGATTCGAAATATCAGCTTATCATAATTATAGGTTTTATTCTGTTACTTTCTCTGATAGTGAGTATTCAACTTATTATTCTCGGTATTTTTCTACCTACTGTATGTACGATTAAAAACCGAAATCTCAATAAAACACCGTTTTGTTTCACCTTAGATTTTTTTTTATTTTTTATTTCTCTCTGAAACTTTCCACATTTCAGGAAGTGTATTGAGAGGTGATATATTAGTGCAATTTCAATTTGTTTCGCAGCCGGTAACCCTGTGTGTGGCAGAGGGTGTAATTAAAGCCTACACCCCTTGCTAAAGTCTTTCTAGGTCATATCATCAGACCCCTGGGATACCGTATCTCCATCTGCTGCTACCCTGGGCCTCCCTATCGACTTGTGAGGGAGCACGTGGAGCATACCACACCAAAAACTGGCGCCCGAGATTTTCTCTGGAATTGTAGTCTGTTTTTGAGTAAAGGCAGAACCAATTTCCGGGAAACCGACTGCGCTAAGTAGTAACGCCCGCCGACCCCCCGAAATAGCGTTACAAATTGGCGACCGAGCAGGGACCTGAGAGAGTGAGAAAATTTCCCGAATTTTGATTCTATTTTTCCTGAATTTTCATAAGTTTTCCTTGAATTTTTTTTTCCTCATTTTTTTTGTTTTCTAGAATTTTTGGATAATTATCAGAGTATATAAATGTGAAGTGTGTTCATTACCACCGACATTTTTTTTCCTCTAGCATTTTTTATTTCCCAGTGATTTATCATTTATGAATTTTTTTGCTATATATTTCTGGTGAATACCTCCTTGAAGTGAACATTTCCGTTTCAGCATATACTCACATATTTTTCGAATTTGCGGATACCTTTTATTGAACCACATTGTTATTTCCGGCTATTTATTGAAATTACTCATTTCATATTGATTTTTATTTTATTTTCAGCATCTTGGAGTTATTATTGATAAATTTGGTAAACGTTTACTGATTTTGCTCCGACGGTTTGTGTTTTTTTTGCTTGTACATTGATTTTGCTCGTCAGCACATTTGATTTTTCCGAATGCTTGTTACCCTGTATGCTTTTCGAAATATTTTGGGTTTACTGATTTATATCACTTGATCAAACTGCCCCAATGACCTGTTCGATACTGATTTGATTTTTATTATTTTTATGGTGACATCGAAAGTTTGAGAATTGTTGATGTGAAAATCCATGATGTATATGCGATCGATGAAAACTGCTGGTTTATTATACTGATATTTTTGAAAGGTTTTCATCCACTTGTACTTGACCCTCTATGTTGATCCATTTATTCCTGCTGCGTTCTTTTATTGATCTAGTGGAAGGGTGATATTTGCGTGGAAACAAGCGTTGTCTACTTTGTTTTTTTTTACACTGCCTGAATGTTTTTTTTATTGTGATACCAACCTGAACAATTGAGTACGATATCTGACCGTGAAATATTGTGGTATTCCAAACCAGTTTTTTTTTTACCTTTATTAGTGTATTTTTTTTCAATACATTGGGTTCATTTACTCATTTGAGTGACACATACCGACTTGAAATTTTGAACAGAAACTGACTTTGGTAAGTTTTGGTATCGAATATTGACTTGCTTGATCATTCATACAAATCCAGGTCAATTTGGTGAAATCCAGAGTGAATTTGTCTCACCGTTTGCCAAATCCAGTTCGATTTTCTTGAAATGACCGAACAAATTCCTCCCAACTCTGAAACGGGAATGGAAAAAGAAGAACAAGGAGCAAGGGGCCAGAACTTCCTATTCCCCACCGGGGCACAAAGCCCTACAAATTCAGGATCCGATGCCGAGGATACCGAGGAATCGTTTGCTTCAACGTTAGAGCCCAGAGTAAGTTGGGTATATGAATTGAAGAAACCAGAGCTGATACAGGAAGCTGAGAACTTACGGATACACACCAGTGGGACCGTCGCAGAACTGCGACGCCGAATAGTTTGGTTTTTGAGAGAACTCCCATCCAGATTGGATAATGTAGAGCCAATCATCAGAATCGACCCCCCACCACCCCCTTCAAATACCGGAGCTATTCCCAAAAACTTCTACAGCCAGGAGGTGAATCCACAGAGGAGTTTTCATGTTACGACTAATCATCAGGTGCCTCCCCCAAGACCGAATGACTTCTTCCCGAACTATGTACCGTCAGCTCCGAGGCTGAACACCATCCCACAGGATAGACAGGGTTCCTTAAGGCGGGATCCAACCCAGGCTCAACTTCAACCAACGTATACTCATGTTGCTGAGCCTCGTCCTGTTTTGCAACCATTAAAAACATACCGTTGGAATGTCCATTTCAATGGAGAAGGAGATCCGGTTGCATTCCTGGAGAGACTGGAAGAAATTTGTGAAGCCGAAAATATAAACCCTGAC
Source organism: Zygogramma bicolorata (assembly GCA_032362365.1). Taxonomy (NCBI): domain Eukaryota; kingdom Metazoa; phylum Arthropoda; class Insecta; order Coleoptera; family Chrysomelidae; genus Zygogramma; species Zygogramma bicolorata. The sequence goes on from JAVJAQ010001653.1 coordinate 48,795, forward strand.
CAACTCCTGGCTGCTCTGCCAGAACTGCTACAAGACATGGCATCGTTATGGTATCGCAGCAACCGACGATACTGGAATTCTTGGGCAAGCTTCAAAAATGTTTTCCGAACAACTTTCTACCCCATCCATTACCGAGAAGATATTGAAATGGAGATAAGCCGTAGGCTGCAGAGACATGAAGAGCCGGCGATCAAGTATGTGGTGGATATGCAAACCCTCACAAGAAGACATGGTGGTTTATCCGTTGACCAAGAAACCGCTTGGTTGTATCGGAATTTACTACCCGATTACAGACATTATATCCGGCGTACCGACTTCAACGATATACCCTCGTTGATATCCAGGATTTTGGAGTTCGTTGATATCCAGGATTTTGGAGTTCGAGAATCTTCGTAAGGAGATGAAGGAGGCATATACCGGATTCTATAGGACAACCTCGCGCCCCTTATACAAGACAGAAAATCCGTCCTACCACTCTAGACAGGAATCGGAACAAATTTGTAATAACCGACCCGTTTTCATTCCCGGGAATCCTCCTCATCCGTCTGGATCAGAACCGGAAAACGTTCGCACCAACCGACCGCCGGTTTACCCACAACGCCAGAATCAGGATAGGCCTACACCGGAATCGATTCGCTCTACTGCCAACCCGACTCCTAGTATGGGCCCAAGGGGAGAAGAGAACCGCAATAGCCCAAATCAAAAACCGGTATGCTGGAGGTGTGGAGAAGAGGGACATATGAGAACTAACTGCCCTAACCCTCCGAAAATATTTTGTTCACGCTGTGGACGGAACAACATATTGTCCAGGGACTGTGACTGTAATAAGTCGAGAAACGGGAGGAGAGTTCGACTGAATCGAGGCCAGTCGGGCTCCAACAACTGAGTCCCTCGAGTATAATACCACACCCTGATGATAGACAACCGTTTGTTCCAGTGACTATCAAGGACACAACTTTTTTGGCACTTATTGATACTGGAGCCACCAGAACCTTCGTTTCTCCAACGGTTGGTGAATGTTGTGCCCGTCACGGGTTCCCGTCCTTGCAACCAACCGTCCATGAATCCCGCCAGGCTGATAGTTCCCCTATACCCGTTATTAAAGTTTTTCGACCGGAGCTAACCATCGGACCGGAAACTTTTGATCCAGAAATTTTGGTTATCTCCCAGCTGAGTGTGGACATCGTTATAGGTATGGATGTTCTACAGTCCAGACATTTCAGGCTGGATTCACCGAATGGACGAATTTTTCTGAACAATGTAGAAATAACCAACCGCTTTCCCGACCCCAGGCAATTACCAGGGATTCATCTTGTAACCTCTCCTACAAGCTCACCGTGTCACCAGAATCAACCACCAAATTCAAGAGGATCCGAATCCAGTAGATCCGTCGAACATCAAATGAATCCTGAACCGAATGGTAACGCCGAATCTGTAGATGGGGAAATGGTGGAGCGCAAGAACCTCTCCAAGCTTCAGCGCTACCAGTTAACCAAATTCCTGGAGGCCGAACTGCCGCTTTTCGGAAATATTTAGGGAACAACTTCATGGATACAACATCACATCCGGATATCAAACCCTGAGCCAATAAAGCAGAGATATCGTCCACAAAATCCGAAAATGCAAGAAATTATCAATCAAGAAGTGGATAAAATGTTAACCGAAGGGCATATTGAGCCGTCCAGCAGCCCATGGAGCTGGCCTGTAGTGATTGTTCGAAAAAAGGATGGCAAACCAAGATTCTGCAGAAAGTCAACTAGGTCACTGAGAAGGATGCCTATCCTTTACCTTTCATCAACTCCATCCTGGACAAATTGCGGGAAGTCAAGTATATATCCAGTCTGGACTTGCGTCAAGGGTATTGGCAAGTTCCCCTTGCTCCAGATAGTAAACCGATCACGGCTTTTACAGTGCCAGGACGCGGTTTGTTTCAGTTCACGGTTATGCCATTTGGGCTCCACTCGGCGCCGGCTACGTTTCAGAGGTTAATGGATATTGTTATTGGACCTGACATGGAACCGTTTGCATTCGCTTATTTGGATGATATCATTGTTCTAGGAAAAACTTTCGAGGAGCATTTGGACAATTTGCGGAAAGTATTTCACCGACTGCGGAAAGCTAATTTGCAGCTCAACCCCGATAAATTACAATTCTGCTTGGATTCACTACGTTATCTTGGACATCTTGTTACCCCGGAAGGTATTCGAACCGACCCTGAGAAAGTGGAGTCAATCGTTAGGTGGCCCCCTCCCACTACTGTCAAACAACTCCGCCAGTTTCTCGGCATGGCTTCCTGGTATCGCAGGTTTATTCCCAATTTCTCCCAGACCGCCGCGCCACTGACCAAGTTGTTGAGGAAAAATTACCGGTGGAGATGGAATACCGAACAAGAATAAGCCTTTGCTAACTTGAAACGTTGTCTTACCGAAGCTCCCGTACTCACTTGTCCAGATTTTTCGATACCATTTGTTCTCCAGACGGATGCCAGCGACTATGGTCTGGGAGCCGCTTTAACACAAACCATCGAAGGTCATGAACATGTAGTGGCCTACGCAAGTAGAACGTTATCCCCACCGGAAAAGAATTACTCAGTCACTGAGAAAGAATGCTTGGCCGTTGTGTGGGGAATCCAGAAGATGAGACCGTATTTGGAAGGCTATCACTTCACGATTCTCACAGACCATCTATCTCTCAAGTGGATCCAGGCCATGAAGAATCCGTCGGGGCGTCTAGCTCGTTGGGCCATGTACCTACAACAGTTTGACTTTGAAGTCAAGTACCGAAGAGGATCTCTGAACCGAGTAGCCGATGCTTTATTCCGTCAACCGCTATCCGATTTGGGAAAAGGAGAACCGACCTGTCTGACCATAGACTTCGTTCAGGCGGAAACGGAATGTACATGGTATCAGAAAAAGTTCAAAGAAGTTTCCGAAAAACCAGACGATTTTCCTGACTACTGCATCAGAGAAGGAAAATTATACTGACACTTTTGGGAGTCGGGCGACATGACCGAGCCTGAAATGGCCGACCCTTGGAAATTGTGTGTGCCTAAACCACTCCGTATGGCAGTTCTGAAGGAAAATCACGATACGGTGACCGCAGGCCACATGGGAGTAGCCAAGACTACCGTCAGAATTGCTCAGCGATACTATTGGCCTGGAATGTTTCGGGAAATATCTCAGTATGTCCGGGGCTGTTTGACTTGTCAACGATATAAGGTCTCGCAACAACAACCTCCAGGTAAAATGCAGCCCTCCCGAAACGTAAAGCCATGGAGTACCGTTTCCTCTGACCTGGTTGGGCCCTTGCCTCGTACGAGCAGAGGTAATAACTTTCTCTGCGTGTTTCAAGACCGATTCACCAAATGGGTACAAATTCGACCACTCCAGTAAAGCAACATCCCGCGCGGTTGCGCAAGCCCTATATGAGGACATTGTACTACGTTTTGGTTCCCCAGACACTTTCATCAGTGATAACGGATCTCAGTATACCGGAAAAATCTTCACCGACCTGTTGACAGAGTTGGGAATTTCTCATCGACTAACTCCGATATATACCCCACAGGCCAACCCAGTGGAACGAGCCAATGAGACCATCAAAACCATGATCGCGCAGTACTGCGAAGATGATCATAGGAAGTGGGATCAGCATCTACTCGAGTTGCAATTTGCTCTGAATACTTCCCGACAGGAGTCTACCGGATTTAGCCCAGCCTTCTTGAATTTTGGGAGGGAATTTAACCCTCCACGATCTCTTGCGAAGCCTGAACCTCTAACCGATGTTGAGACAAAACCCACTCAGTGGGCGGCAAATTTGAAGAAACTGAAGGAAGTTCACGAATTGGTGAAAGTCAACCTGGCCCGAGCATTCACATCGCAAAGTCATTATTATAATCTGAGGCGACGAGAGTGGAAATGTCAAGTAGGGGATCAAGTTATGAAGAAAGAACACCCGTTATTCTCCAAAGTACAGGGAATAGCCTCCAAATTAGCCCCGAAGTATTCAGGCCCCTACCATATCGCCAGAGTCATCACACCCGTTGTTTACGATCTCAAGAATGCCGCTGGAAAATTGGTGAAACAGATTCATATAAAAGATCTGAAACCTCATCACCCGAATCCAAGCCTGTAATGCAAAACGTTTTTCCTTTTTTTTTTTCAGTCATGAATCATAAACGACCTGGGTCACCCATGGACAGGAATATCCGTCGATTCCAACTGGATACAACCCCACCGCTACCCGTAGCCGTCATAGACCTAACCTCTTCGTCTCCTCGTACCTCCCGTCCCGAGCCTTCGTTGTCCACTCCTTTCAGTTTTCCCCAACTCTCCTCCGCGCTCTACTATACTCCACCTCCCTCACCCATTCTAGATTCTGATATACTGTCCTCAGTCTTGTCGTCTCCCCAACCCCCGAAACTACCATCACAACCTCCGTTACCGGCCCTCACCGTACCATCTGGAGATCGACCCATACCGTCTGCCTTGCCAGAACCTCCATTGCTTCTGCTGACAGAATCGATCGATTCATCCACCGATGACCAGTCCCAGTCTTCGACCGTGCTCAACCCCGAGAAACCATCCACGTCACGGGAACATCCGCTGCCAGTTCCGAGGGGCAGGTGGGACTCTCCCGACGCCCCACCTGAAGTACGCAACGTCATCGAGTACTTTGACCAGCTAGATCCAGACGTGCAGATGATAGTGAGCCAAGCAATGGTCTGTTTGGATCCGAGTGCTGGGGATTTATATGCCTGGTCTTTGGTGGAAGTGATGGGGAGAGCACTGAAGACTTGGGCTGCGGAAGAGTTCCTCCGCTGCAACAGTGTAGCAGAATGGTCCCCCACCATGAAGAAGGTGATGGCATTCCTGAGGCCTTCGGCGGTACCCATCACCCGAAGCTGTCGACTCCGTCTACAGACACGAGGCGGAAAAGTTGTTTGGGTCACCATTCCACCCAGACTATGATTTTTTTTTTCTCGAATTTCTAAATTTTCTAAATTTACCACCAGCTCCATAGACTCCCGTACAAGAAAATAAAAGAGCACTCATTTGTGTTTGCAGGATGACTGATAGTCTAGTACTCAGCTTCTCACCTCTGCCAGAAGACTGGTGTGATCTACAAGAGGACCTGTTGGAAAACACTTCGTTGAATACCTCCGCACCCCCCACATCAGACAACAGGGAATTTCAAAGTGAGGAGGTCACCACACTACCATTACCGGCAAATACCTATGACTCGGGTGAAGGCACGTCAGGAACCGTCCCGGCCACCACCTTGGTGTCCGTTGTTCAACCTGTCGATGAGACGCAACCAGCCCTGGCGCTACCTACAACGACCACCAGTACACTGCGTTCCACTCCGCTTATTCCGAAAGTGTCGATTCCGTCCTTATACATCGCCGCCACCTACGAGGATCCGTTCAGCGGGAATAGCTACTATACCACGGAGTATCGATCCGAAGAGGAGTATAATGCGCAAATACCGGGACCCCCATCGGATGATTCGCTTCCGCTACTCCTCAACCCCACCACCTGGAGTCATATTCAACAGGAGCCGTTGGAGCGAAATCGTCAGAAGATACTGAATGATCCGTGCCAAATCTACCTTCCGGTAGATCAGAACCTCTGTTGGAGGTGTGGCTACCCCGGCCATAACCGTCAAGGCTGCCAGAGGCCTTGGAAGATCTTCTGCTCTCGATGTGGACTGTATCGTGCGACTGTCCGTGCTCCTCGAGGACGCTCGAAAATGTACCGAAACGCCGTCCCGATGTACTTCCCTATGGGAGGGCGAATCAACGCACGCAGACTACTACCCTGATGGTAGCTGAGAAAGCCGTACAGTGTACCCTCTGCGGGTGCAAGAACCGTTATCCCCGCTAGAAGTGATGCGAGCCCATGTCTGATATCATCTGTTATTCGGACTCATCACCGCCGCAGCATTACTCGTTCCTGTCGCACAAGGGCAAGTGGATATATATTTTAAATAAGTTGCATTCTGTCTGATTCAAGAATAATGTAAAAAAAAATGCAAACATAGTTTTCATTTCTTTTACCGTAAGTAAGGAGGGAGTGTAACGAAGCGTTTTTTTTTCTACCTAGGTACTTGATAGCGGAGAGAATAGAAATCTACCTATAGACTGCTTTTATTCAAATTCACTACACTCTCAGTTCTTTCCAGGATAACTGACCGTTCTCTAGCTCTATCAAGACATAATGACAGTATTTCAATCAAGAAATTGTTTCGAACCCTGCCTGTTTTTGTATTTCACACTTGGTTTCGCTGCGCCTAACGCTTCGTTATAACTTCGATTCTCAAACTCCACAGGCATTCTTGCAATGAATATAGTTGATCAGCTTGATCATGAAAACCTCTTGAATACATTCTAGGAATAAGATTTCACGAATCTCACCCTAGAACAGATATTTTTAATGACTTTTGGCGATTCATAAGTGAGGTTAGGTACCATAATGAGATTTCCTTGTGTAACTTTGTCATGAGTGAGTGATGCTAGATATAGTAAATGCATTCTGAAGGTTGCATTCCTGGCATAGGGGAATATCCTGAATTAGTCAGTGAACTCAGGAAAATCCATTCATTTTGAATCCATCCATGTGTCCATTATTCCGACACCCCTCATTTTTTTGTCCGAAAGGTTTCTTGCTCCAGAAAAATTTACTTCAATATAGGTTTCCGTTCGCATAGCCTTTTTCATGGATAACAAAAAGATAACTTCAAAATTTTTCAGTTTTTGTGATTTTTCAGTTTTTCAGGTGGTTAAAAACAACGGTTTCTTGTAATAGTTCTTCTTATACTTTTTGCCTGAAACATATTTCCTATAAATATGCGGAAGGAGAGTCAGTTAGACAGTTAGTTGAATATTAGTTCAGTACTATCACCTACCTGAATAATTTTCGAAACCGTTGTTGAATACCGCATTTTCACCAGTCCGAAGTTCGAGTTAACCGAGTTAGTGCCAAATCCAGGTATTTGATTGAAAACATATTTCACCGTTATTATTTTCCATTTGATATTGATCTGGGGTCTGTTTGATTTATTCGAGCTGTCATTTTCGAATACCAAAACACCGAAGTGGCTACTAAACCGCTACCGTTGTCAAAGTATCTGTCATAACGGTTACAGAAGTGACACTCCGAATTAAGGGATTGAATTTTGTTCGATACTTCACTGTTTAAGTTAAATTGGGCTGATTTTAGGTTTATATGTATATATATTCGATCCACCGATTTCAATAACCACCGCGAAGTAATTCAGTGTACCGTGGAATTAGCTCCCTCGACCTGTTTATCATCGGACGACAGGAGGTGATTTCACCGTTGATCGGTACATAGATTTCCGTATTATTACGCTAAATATCTCGTTCAAAACGCATGTTTATCATCTGAGGTTTGAACGAGTAGGTTTGTTCCCCGCTATAGGAGTTTGAGTAGAAGGTTGCGAAATCGCCTGTGGACGAATCTTTTTTTTTTATAATTGGTCTAACTTTCACTAGAATCTCTCACCCACCTATTTTTACAACCACCGCGAATTCATTCAGTGTACCGCGGAATTAGCTCCCTCGGCCTGTTTATCATCGGACGACAGGAGGTGATTTCACCGTTGATTGGTACATAGATTTCCGTATTATTGCTAAATATCTCGTTCAAAACGCATGTTTATCATCTGAGGTTTGAACGAGTGGTGCTGGACCGTAAATTTTCAAAGAAGGTTGTAAAAGTTCCTGTGGGTGAAACAACGTTGAATTCTTTTGATTTACCCACTTTTACATCCACCAATTTTATTTCAACCACCAGGAATTTATTCACTGTACCGTGGAATAGGCTCCCTCGGCCTGTTTATCATTGGACGACAGGAGGCGATTCCACCGTTGATCGGTACAGAGTTTTCCGCATTTTCACCTTAAATATATCTCGTTCAAAACGCATGTTTATCATCTGAGGTTTGAACGAGCAGTCTTGAATATGTCGATTTTTGAAGAAGGTTGTAAAATTATTTGTGGATGAAACGCCGTTGATTTTTTTTTTTTCATTTCTATTAGTTCCCTATCCGCCGTTTTCATTTTCAAACCAACGCGAGTTCATTCGTTGTACCGTGGAATTAATAATTCTTGTTTCAATATCCAATCTTCACGAGTTGGCTAAGAAATTCGCATCTGATTTACCTTGCTTTGGAGTTGCACTCGTTCGGATTCTCGTGCGGAAAATACTGTTTTTCCGAATGGATCGGCACAATATTTGAAGGTATAGATTCATTGGTATTCTTGGCATATCGCTATATTTCACGTTACTACCAGCATCGCTCACTCAGTTCAAGGGTATTGAATTGACATTTCCTATGTTATTAATTCCTCATTGCTAGAGGTGTCTTGTGGACATTTACTTATTTTTTTTTGTCAGAGTTTGTTACCGCAGCAAAGTGTTTGGTTTGAGATTCGAAATATCAGCTTATCATAATTATAGGTTTTATTCCGTTACTTTCTCTGATAGTGAGTATTTAAATCATCATTCTCGGTATTTTTCTACCTACTGTATGTACGATTAAAAACCGAAATCTCAATAAAACACCGTTTTGTTTCACCTTAGATTTTTTTTTATTTTTTATTTCTCTCTGAAACTCTCCACATTTCAGGAAGTGTATTGAGAGGTGATATATTAGTGCAATTTCAATTTGTTTCGCAGCCGGTAACCCTGTGTGTGGCAGAGGGTGTAATTAAAGCCTACACCCCTTGCTAAAGTCTTTCTAGGTCATATCATCAGACCCCTGGGATACCGTATCTCCATCTGCTGCTACCCTGGGCCTCCCTATCGACTTGTGAGGGAGCACGTGGAGCATACCACACCAAAAACTGGCGCCCGAGATTTTCTCTGGAATTGTAGTCTGTTTTTGAGTAAAGGCAGAACCAATTTCCGGGAAACCAACTGCGCTAAGTAGTAACGCCTGCCGACCCCCCGAAATAGCGTTACAAATCTTATTTTCTGACCTTGAGGTCTCCTGGTGGGGTGTGTCCTCGAACCGGCCCAGCTCATCTACTTTCTCGAACTGGCTTGACTCATCTACTGATTTTTCTGGTGTCACTTTTGCTTCGGTTACTTCTTCCGTATTTCCTCTAGGGATGACTAATTTCTCCCATACTCTAACGATACTCAATTTCTTCTCTTTTGGCAAGTCCTATTGATTCTTCCTGTTTTTGTTTCTGGGATATTTTTCTTCTTCTGCTCTTCGATTACATCGTCCTCATTAGTAGATATAGCATCCCAATATTTCTCTTCCTCCATAGTTTCGACATTTTGTGGTACGTCTTCAATTTTCCTCTCCTCTGAAATCTTCGATTTCTTTTCCAGTTGGGCTTTTTCCTGCTTTGAAGTCCTTTCTCTTTTTTGTTGACTTCCCCTTTCGCGCCGATTATTTCTATCCTCTTCGTGAAATCTCTTTACTCTCGCTATCCACTCTTTCCATTCTGTTCTTCCTGCTCTCGGCTGTCTCTCGTATTTTATAGACGATCTGTATCCTCTTTTATTACTTTGCTTGTGTTTCCTCGGGGAGTTTTTCGTTTTATTCCTGTAGCCGTGTTTTGTGGATGATGCTGTACCTCGGTTTTTTCCGTAATAAATTCTAGTTACTTCATTAACCCCTCCGTTATTGCAGCGATATTTTCGTTCTCGCTCCTCTCTCGTGAGAAACTTCATGAAAACGTTTCTTTATTGTAAACCCATATGTATCCCATAATCTATGCATTCCCAACTCCTTCGTGAAAAATATCTTCCTAAAATCATGTGAGCATTACCTGAAATTTCGACGTCGCACACTATAGCGTTCCATTGTTTCCTCCAACTTCTGTCCATAGTTTCAATAGATAACTTCGTGGAACCCCAAGTTCGTGAATAGTGCCCTGTAACACTCGTTTGTTGATAATTATCCGCTCCTGTTCAATTTATTTCACGTTCGTCAACGAATCCACGCTGTATTGATGTCACAGCGGCTCCGGTGTCCACAAGACATTCACACCATTTCCCATTCACCAATAATTTTGCAAAATGTGGAATGTATCCACATTTTCCGATGCTACGTCTGGGATAACCATGACTAGTCGCCCAAATTTCCTGATTCCGTTGCTCGGTCTAAAATTTTTTCTGTATCTCATTCTGCCATTTTTTCCGAGTTCGGCCTCTGTCCTGACAGATGAACGTCGGCCTTATTCGTTTGAATTTCTCCTGTCATTATTCTCCGAAGGTGAGCGATCATATGACTTCGATGGCTGTCTATTTTTGGGTATTACTCCCGTTTGATGGTTTCCATTCTCTTCCATTTCCTGATCTATAATCTTGAAAATTTCTTCTATTTCCTTGGCTCTTTCCTTCTTCATGGTTCCTCTCATTTCCCTGCTCCTGTCTTTTTTTATAATTTCCTCCATTTGTCTGCACTCGCCTGTTTTGAAAATTTCTTCCATTTCTTGATCCTTGACTTCTATTTTTGTATGTAGAGTACGTCTCGCGTTGACTGCTTCCTGCTCTTCGGCACTCTCGAGCCGGATGTCCCTCTTTGTGGCATATGTTGCACGATTTTTCATAACTGTTCTCCCATTCTCCTCTTGAATAACACTCTCTGGCGAAGTGTCCTATTTTTCTGCAATTATAGCATTCCTGTATTGTCTTCTCCGTCGTTGCGCGTCGATAGTGCGTGTTATTCTTCTCTTGCTGATGTGTTTCTTCTCTGTCCATTTTTGCTGATGTAATTTCTTCATTTTCAACTGATGAGATTTGTTTGTTGGCCATTTTGCCTTGTAGCATCAATAATGTGGTTTCTTGTAGCCTGACCAATTCCTCTGCTTTGTCGAGGTCCAGATCCGTTTTTTTCAATAATGGCAGTCCTGTTTCTTTCATAAGATCCTTCCTTAGGCCTATCTTGAATTGGTTCAATATTATTTCCCCATTTTTCTTCTTGAGTCCTGCCTCTTCGTCCGCCGTTGCGTCGTGTAAATCTTCCTTTAATAAACTGGCCCCTGAAATTCTTAGACGTGTGCAAAAAAACGAAACATCCTCATCATATCTTTGAAACACCTACTGATATTACATTGTATTTTCCCCGGCAAATGACGTGGTGAAAATTTTGCTAGGAATCTTTGTTTTAATTCGAAAATTTTTAAAGTATCTAGATCCGGTTCTGACTTAAAAAAATTATATGCTTCTCCGACTAATTTAAATTTCAATAATTGCAAAGTCTGATCTTCGCTCCACACGTCTAATTTGGCTCGCATTTCTAATTTCTCAAAATATTTCCCAGGATTCTTTCCTGAAAAATCCTCCAGTCGTTGCTATCATACCCAGCGAATACATTTGCGGTATCCAGCTGGATAATGGGGTAGCCGTTGTCGTCATCACGTTTCCTCTGGCTCCTGCGGCTTGTGATGTCGTCGGGGGTGTATTGGTCATGTTGGTAGTTTGAGGAGAAGTTGCCATTTCTAACATTTCGACCCGTGTGAACCAAAATGCAACAACTAATAAAATTCCCACCTGATTATGGCTTCTTTTGCCTGAAATGCAGTCTGAAGTGACTCCGAATTCTTCACAATTGCCTCAATGCTGCAAAGTTTGTTTCAAATCAAACTTTTTTCACTTATTTTTCTTTCCCAACTAACAAGTCCGAATTCCCACAAACAAAATAAAAGATCATCCACTCAGTAAGCTTCCCTCTCTTGACAACAATAATGATTTAGCTTCGCCGGCGTCCGACGGTAGGTGACTAATAAATTATTTTAATAAGTTTTTCGTCTAGCTTGGTATCTGACAATTACTGAAATTCCTCTAACACTTGAACTATAGAATCACTTAAAATTGCCCACCTGAAAAAAAGATTATATCCCTAGCGACCACTAAAATTCCTTCCCCTAATTCCTATACAAATGAAAACAGGGACTAATTATTTTCCTCGCAATATTTCAACTAATCCGGTATTTTTCCTAGATTATTTTCTCAACCTGATATCCGATTTGATATGAATTCACAACCGCCATTTTATTCTCAACCACTAACTTCCTAGAACTTTTCTCTCTTTTCTTTCTGCGAATTCTTTCTCTAAGCAAAAATTCAAAATGAATTCTACTTTATCCCACCGCTGTCACCATTCTAATATCTGTGGTCTGTGTGATGATGAGAACCACGATATTTTTTATTATGAACTCTGTACCATAATTCGTTTGGCAGTTGGCTTTTTGAATTCATTAAGGCAGCTTGCTGTCACCAGACGAGGAGGGTAGTTCCCTGTCAAATTTTGGATGTTAAGGCTATTTCCGAAAGAGACATGAATTAAGCCCTTTGCACGAAAAAAAGATCTTAAGTAGATTTAAATTGGAACTTGAGAGTTCGCAGCTCTTTTCTAAGAGGTTACGAAGTTGGAGTTTCGAAAACTCGACTTTGAAAATAAGATATTATATTGAAAAAAAAAATAACAACAAAAAGAAAAGAAAATGTAAAACGGTGGATGATAAACAAAATGAAAGAGAAACAAATTATGGTTTACAAGACTATAAACGATTTAAAGAAAAACTAAACAATGTACCGAAGGTACTAATAGTCTTTCCCTCCCTAACATCAATATCTATTTTTGCGTGCCTTCGCCGACTATCCTAGAGTATACGGAGAGTGATAGTAATACTCATCTCGACCAGTTTATGCCATTTTGCTACTGGTATGAAATTCAAAAGAATCAAGACCAACGAAAACATTGATCCTCTGTGTATACCACTTTTTGGCGAACTCCTTCTCAAAATTTAATCAAATGTTAGTCAGACAAGTACATAAATCTCACCAACGAATAAATTCCAAATTCGGCTAATCCAAAGGTTTGCAATCTCAGGTAGACGTAGTAATCCGTTATCGAATGTCGGAGAAAAACTCAGACAAAAATTATTATTCAGAATTTTTCCACTATAAATCCACTAGATATACGCTCAAGTTAACACTTCTTTGATCTCCTTATGAATCCATATGGATCGCGCGATTCCTCCAAACTTTAAAAAATACAAAAATACAATTGATTAACGCCCAAAAATAAAAATACTCGACCGCGCGTCGTTTCCTCTCTAATTCGCTCGGTACGTGGCGTCGCGACTTTTACCCCAAAAGTCAACTCGCTTTCCCTCGTGAGAATCCTCGCTGCTCGACTCGCGACCCCACACTGATTCTCCTGAAGACGCGCTTCCCTTTCCAAAATTTTTTTTGTCACCTCCCTCGATCGACTTTCGGGAGGCTATCTTTCCCTCGGGGTCAACTTCAATTAGTCGAAGGTGATCAATTAGCCCATAACCCCGCCTTTTTCAAGATGGGCTCTGAAACGGTTTTCAATTCTCACGTCTCAACTTTCCCACACGTCTTCCTACGTCCGCAAAAATTGTGTTTGGGTTATGACGCCCTGAGTACAAGTGCTGTAACCAGATATGTTTATTCTTTCCGATAAGTCTGTTTGAGACTTCTTGTTCAGAGCAACAATGTAGTACCCACTCGAGACAAGTGGTCTTTCATAAACATTTTCCTGTTGCCAGCTTAGCCGATAAATTTTTAAATCTGTTACTTTCTTCGTGACTGAAATTCATCGTTTCGAAGCGGTAACTTTTTTACGAGCTCTGCCGGCACAACTTGGCTTCATGCATTGATTATATCTTCAAAAAAACAAACCTAGCTTGATTACCTGGCTTTGCTAGGTATTACAGAAGTAATTCGATCTGGGATTAATCGGAATACGTGAAATTGAAATGTTTTTAGAAGATGGTGCTTCATGATAGACTCGAGTTCAACAACACCTCTCATGTACAAGAATATAAAAAACTGAAACCAGATGAGAAATAAGTTTTCCTAAATAGGTGATATCGTGAAGTTGGTGCAGATCATTGCATTTCAATGAAATATCATCGACTGAAGTGAAGAAACAGCAAGATATCTAAAATCTGGATATTCTTGGGCAATGAAGCTTTAAATGATGGTTTCAGAAAAGTGTATACTAGTGCTGATTATTATTGATATACCATCAGAGAGATTAGGATTAACATTATCTGTTCAATTCTTAAGCCCTCCCTTCAAACTGTCACTATAGTGGGATCCACTCTAAACAATATTCTGCAACAGGAATAATACCTCTCTTTATATTCTTCTTTGCTCTTTTGAGCAACTGATGCTGGCAAAGATAGCACTGCTATTGCCCCATTACTTCCCTACCTTCCACCAGCTGGCTGGCACCAATGAAGAACCAAATCCCTAACTTGTATATATGTTACCGGCAAAGTGTAAAATCAGGCATTGTATAGAATGCCTAGGCATTCTATACATTGCCAAAAGTAAGCAGGCAAAGTGTGAAATTTTAAACATTTCATACTTTGCCTAGGCATTCTATAGAATGCCTGCTGGAGTTCAGGCAGAGTTAAAAATCTGTCTGTTCCATTGTGAAATAAACTCATTTCTTAACAATTGTACAAACTTTGCCTAGGCATTGTGTATAATGCCTAGGCATTATATAGAATGTCGAAAGTTTTGCAGGCAAAGTATAAAATGAACAACATTGTTAAAAATTGTTTATTGCAAATAACAAACATGAAATGTATTAAACATAGGATCTGAAAATCCTCATATTTTACTAGAGTAAAATTTAAAAGTGAAACATTAATTCAAGAAATTACTTGTTACAGCAGGAAAGAGAACTATGGTTAGGTTAGGTTAGGTTAACCTTAACTTGAAAACAATGGAACAGACAAATTTTTAACCTAACCTAACCTAACCATAGTTCTCTTTCCTGCTGTAACAAGTAATTTCTTAAATTAATGTTTCACTTTTAAATTTTACTCTAGTAAAATATGAGGATTTTCAGATCCTATGTTTAATACATTTCATGTTTGTTATTTGCAATAAACAATTTCTAACAATGTTGTTCATTTTATACTTTGCCTGCAAAACTTTCGACATTCTATATAATGCCTAGGCATTATACACAATGCCTAGGCAAAGTTTGTACAATTGTTAAGAAATGAGTTTATTTCATACTTTGCCTGGATTCACTCGGCAATGTATAGAATGCCTAGGCATTCTATACAATGCCTGAATTATACACATTGCCGGTAACATATATAAGAAGTATACCTTCCCAAATTAACTTCGGAAGAGTTATTGACTATTGTCTCATATCCATCTGGCATTTTGTCAGGTATGAGGCGATAAAGTTTAAATCTTCAAGGTGGATGTGTTTTTGTTAACGATTAAAAAATATCTAACTTTCATTTCATTTCCACACTGCCTATAATGATAAGTACTATACGAAATTGAAAGTTACTGAAATTGCAGCTATTTTCACTTGAGCATAAAAAACATCCACGAAGCTCTGATATCGGATAAGTGGTGGATGAAGCATTGTATAGAGCCCCCTCGAAATCAGATATTATCACCACTGGAAATGAGTTCGGCACTGTAGTTTTGAGACAGGCTAATACATCTGAATAGGCACGGTTCGTTGGACTTTTCATCAGGGCAACCGACTGAAACAAACGAAATCGAAAGTAATTGAGAGTTATATGAATAGAGAAATATCTTAGTATATTTCTTTTAAGGCATACTTGGTGTAAATAAAATTCTTCTCTTAACTTCTTCGGAGAATTATTAAGCATATTCTCAATGATTCTTCAACATATTCAAAGAGATAACGGCATCTACATGATCCTGGTTGAACTTAATTCTGGGGTGTTCCGAATTATTATCTTGACTCTTCGGGAAAAACCATGTTGTGTTACCATTGTAACACATTGTAAATCATCCAGAAATCTACAAATTTTCAAGATTGAAAATATAAACTTAAAGAAACAAAAAACTAACAGTGATGGCAAGAGTTGAACTGATACATTCTCCATATTATTTCGGATTCGAATTATATTCCAGATATGGATGTTTGAAATGATTTTGAACAGTTTTTCGGCAATATGTTCTTGATAAAAAATGTCTATTATGTCTTGGAATTTTTTTTTTTTGATATAGTCGATGAGCTTACTTGAAAACTCGTGTTGAATCGAATCATCTTTTGAACAGTTTTTTGATGAATTTCCATAACGAAAGCAATCGGTCTATCAAAAAATAACAAACACATTCGACATCGGAATTCGTGAGTAATTTTTCACTGATCCCATGGCGATGATAGCTAGTTCCAAAGGAAATATTCATATATTTCTACGACCGACAGCTGAAATTTTGAGCGCGTTCGTTGCAACCGTCATATCAAAAAAATAGTTGGAGAATCTTAGTAGGGAGAGCCAGTCGAGTAGGTCTCGCGAAAGGCAGACCGGAAGTTACGTTAGGTCCCAAGCAGTTGTGTGGTCCGTTGAAGCCTCTCCTTTTGGTGAGAACAGTTACGTTGAATTACTTATGTATTATTATAGCACCCACAAATAAAGATAATCGATCTTACTATGTGATGTTTTATTGAATAAACAGCAGGTAACAATTCTGTGACTGAACTGAACTTCTGTCAACAATCCATAGAATTTATAGTAAAATAGAATATAAACAAGAAGATAAACTTCGAAATAAAATACATGTCAACAAATATAAAGTTTAGAATAAAATCAGAGTAAGCATTGATATTTTACGGAAGAAAATAGGTGTTAACAAATATTGAGAGATAACTCTCGGAAATAATTCATTGTCATCACTTTTAAGATACATATTGAAAATAAAAAGGAATCAGCATATTTATTTATAGTAAACAATATGGTCCAGGGTAAGTTATAGTCCAGAGCTGGTCTGAAGGAATGAAAAATTTAATTCCTCCCCTCCCAAATGGAAGCCTTGGGTTGGTCTGGCTGGCTGGGCTGACCATCCATCTCTATGTCTCCACTGGGAGTGGTCCTGTGATTTCTTCTCTTCTGGAGGTACATGATCATGTTGTAGGGATAACATGTATTATAGTAACATGTCACCAAAATATAGATAGCAAGGGGGGCTATCAGGAATATAACGACAATCATCCATGTGGAAAATGACTACTGATGTTGGTTCCATAGGTAGGACAACTTCATGGTAGGTATTCATCTTTGACGTCAAGTGTTGGATTCCTTCTAAATTCATCTTGTTGAGTTTCACCTTGATGTTTTAAGTGATGAGACTGCTGATGTTCAGTGAAGGTAGTTTTATCACTGGCATCGGGGATAACTCATCACTTCCATGTATAAATGTTTCTTCATCAATGAAAAAATAACATCCCATTGGAATGAGGTAGCTCCCAGATTCTACTTCATGGTGTGTTTCCATGGAACAGCTCTCCGTAATAATCGTATCGGCAGGTGTTGTGAATATGATGTTCTCTGGTATAACTTGGTTGGCTATGGCTCTATCCAAGTGGACGATGAGGGTTGAACAATTATCAGGATGATTCGGACAACACAATCTTCATCTGTTTGTAGTTTATTCTTGCGGTAGTACACATCTTCGATTTCAGCACATGGTTCATCTTGGTATTGGTATAACTCAATCTTTTCACTCAGGATAAGGTAAGGTTTTTGAGGTGAAATAAGTTTATTATGAAGTGGGATAGGATAAATGAAATATGTTCTGAATAACAAAGGATCCAATATTGGGAAATGAATCAGAAACACAATTCTTTTATCTGAGAAAAATAACTGGAATCATAAAAAGTGTTAATAACTATGTTAATTCTTGAAATTCACCATTTGATTGTGACTGTATAGAGTTTTCATTTTCTCAATAAGTGTATTTAAATTGTTCAATGAAAGCAATGTTGAATGAACTTTATTCAGATTAGCAAATGTAAGTGCATTAATAATCTGGTCCAATTGATTTTGGAGATTTAAATTATTGAATTGGAAATATTTATTTCATTAATTTCCTCTTGGAATGAATTGATTAAATTCATTGTTGTGAGTATATTCGTTTTGATTTGAAACAATGTTCGGTTCGTTTGAACCATGAATTCTTTTGGCATATCTCACTATTCAGTGCATCTTGTAGCAAATGATTATTTTCATTCAAATGGTTTAAAATTATATTAATCCTTTCCCCATCATCACTATCGAGGGTACCAAATAACCATTTTGATATTCTTTTTTGCCTTCAATGTTGAACTGATACTTTCTTGAGTTTTTTGGAGATTTTCTTTATGATCTTGAACATATTTTGATATGTCATCTTTTCCTGTGATGTTAAAAGGATCTTTCGTGTTGAATGTATTGAATTGTTATACTGTGATTATGAATATCTGACTAGGTTATTCAATGATTCCGCTGAATTTGTCTGGTTTGAGTTCTTACATGTTCTGGAAGTGTTGAATGAAATATTTCAATATAACTATTTGAATTTAGGTTCCTTGGAGTTGTAAAGTATACATTTATTTTATGTATTTTACAGAAATCAAGAAAATTTTTATTATTTAATTCTGATCCTCCATCGCAAATAATGGTTTCGGGTACACCGTAGTGTGATATGAAAGTAAAAAAATTCATCCAATATATTCATTGCATTTGCTCCCATAATCGGATAAGCTTGGGCAAATTTGGAGAATGTGTCTATCAGGGTAGGAAATTTTTCTTTGGATATTGACAATAGGTCAATATGAAGTTTTTTGAATGGTTTAGTGCCTATTGGAATATTCACTTCATTTGGGTTCAAAGTACGACTAGCAAAACAAATTGGTTTACCTTCTTGACTCAAAAATGCTTCAATTGCATATTTGCTTGCATCCGTAGTCAATGTGAATTCTTTGGTGAAGTCAGGATGAATCAATATCGAGTCATTGCATCAGAGATTTTCACAAGTTTCAAAAGAATCAACGAATTCAGGCGTATGTTCTACCTTTTTACCTTTTTTAAGACAATTCCTTGAAGGTTTTGTTATTTTTGCAAAATTTTCATGAATTTTAAAATACTTTTGATTTTTTTGTGAGTTTTGGGGAGAGTTAGTTTAGTGAAAGCTCAAATTTTTTTTGGATTGTGTTTTATTCCATCAGGTGTAATGATATGTCCTAAAAATTCTGTTTCTTTTTTCAAAAACTCGCTTTTGTCTAGCTGAACTTTCAAGTTATGGTCTTTGAAATGTTTGAAAACTTCTTTCATATCTTCAAAATGTTCATCCAAACTTGAGGAAAAAATGATCACATCATCCATATAGACTATACAAATTCTATTTATCTGATTTTTGAGAATTTCATTTATCATTCTTTGAATGGTTGAGGGTGCATTCTTTTATCCAAAGGGCATCCTTAGGAATTCGTAATGACCTGCTTCTGTTGAGAATGCAGTTTTCGAAATACTGTCAGGGTTTATTGTAATTTGATAAAATCAACTAACTGAATCTAGTGTTGTGAAGTATTGGGCTCTACCCAATTTTTTCAAAAGATCATCTATATTTGGAATAGGCAATTTATCTTGAATTGTTTTTGAGTTGAGTTTTCTATAATCAACTACAACACGCCACTTGGGTTTTCCAGAAGCATCTGGCTTCTTTGAAACAATCCATGTAGGACTTGACCAAGGACTGGGACTATTTTGAATTATTCCATCTTCTAATATTTTTTGGATTCGATTTTGTACTTCTCTCTTATGGATTTCAGGTAATCTATATGGCTTTGTATGACCTGGTTCTTCATCTGTGGTTCGAATTGAATTGTTTGAGTAGTTGCAGGAAGGGGTTGATCAGGATATTGAGAAATGGTGTGAAATTGTTTACATAATTTGAGTAGTTTATACTTTTTCTTCATCACTGAGATGATCAAGTCTCGATAAATTCCCTATTTCTTCTGCATCAGGATATGGATATAAATTTCACTTTGGAAAAGTTCACAATCTGCTAATGGATATACTGTAAAGGTGATGTCATTTTGACATAAGTGTCTTCGAGGCTGACATTATGAATTTCAACAATGGCATAGCCATTCTCAACTGTTGTTATGCTTTCTGGTATGGAACAATGTTCATTTATTTCTTCGAATGGAACGTAATAAGTTCCATCAACCGTTGCATCTGTTGGTAATTTAGTTCTTAAAATTTCGTTTTGATTTAAACTGATGCTATATGCACTATATTCTGATGGAGAACACTGTTTAACAGGAATATGTAAGTTATCTCTGATCAAATTACCATCTTGTAAATTCCAGTTAAAACCCATATTTTTTATATCTCGAAAGCTTATTAAACCGTCAAAAAAAAGATGAAAATCGAATAGTGTGAAAATTATTTTTTTATTATTTTGAAATTCCGCAAAAGCTTATATGAGCTTCATATTTTGCTAACTGTTGTGCACATGGGATTTAAAAACATTATGTTTCACAAGAATATGTTCTGGATAATATTCTTTCGCTATAATCGGATTCATAAGAGAAATGTGACTACCAGTCGACTAAAAAGTTCAATGGTTTTTCATGTCCGGAAATTGTTATGGAAGGCAACTTTCTTTCATCTATGCAATTGAGTTCTGAGTAATTTCCTTTCCAGAGGCTGTTATCAAAACATTTTCATTTGTTTCAGTTACTGGTTCGAAAATATCATTTGTTTCTTCATTTTCTGATTCTGGAAATATTTGTTGATCATCATGAACAAATTCATAATTATCATATTCATTTTCTTCATCATCAATTGGAATCGGTTCAATTGAATGACGTTCTTCCGACTTGAACGTTGGTCTTGATTGGGACATTTCTTTGAGGGACATTTCTAGTCACTGTTGACATAGGTGTTGGCTTATACGATGGTAATTGATTTTTTGGTTTCCAAACATTAGTATTGCCAGGTTGAGGAGTACCAAATAATTGTTTAGTTCTGAAAAATTTTTGTGGTACTTGTCTTTGGTTAAATTGAATTGGTTGGCTTGGTAAACTTTTTGGTTGGGGTGAAAATGATGGACTATCATACTGTGGAAATTGTTGGTTCTGTGGTGGGAAATATTGTGGATCTGGACGTTGGAAATGTTGTTGATTTTTTCGAGTATCATCTGGCATAAAGCATTGCGAATAATTCGATTTTTGTACCATAGGTGATTCAAATTAAAATTTGGGTTGGTAACTGTTGTGGATTATTTATCTTGCCATCATTAACTAATGTCATGAAATTTTCTTCTTCAATAACATATTTCAAGGCATCTTCCAAACATGTTGGATTTTTAAGGCGAACTCCCATTTGGATCGGTGGTGGTAAGTGTTTCAAAAATAAGACCAAAATTAATTTTTCAATAATGCTCATTTGAGCAATTTTTGCTTGCTGGTTCAACAATGGATCATTATTGATGGATGAAATATCAAACTTCTGATATACTGATATCTAACACCAAAATTGTATGAATTTTCTGTTGCAAATGGTTTCAAACTATGCAATTCTTGAAGTAAACAAGCAAAAGATCTTCGATCGGCAAAGGAAAGTCTCGATAAATCTTTAATATCATTCCATGTATTTAATTCAGTTCTACTAGAAACCAATGTGGGCACTTTTCCTCTCGGTTCACCAATTACTGCTCGTAAAATCAAATTTTTGATAGGTTGAGGTTCATTAGTATAATGCTGAAATGTTTCATCACAGAATGCAATTAAATTAGGTTATTCACATGGATTTCCTTCGAAGCTGGGTATAATGTCCAAGAATAATCTAAGCTGTTGATAATTCGTGTCGACCATTGTTTCGTTTTGTTGATTTGTATGAGAAATATATATATATATATATATATATATAATATATGTTAATAAATCTTGAGATGGAAAGAAAGAGATGGTAATTCAATAAACTCTTGTCTGATTTGTTGACGTAGTTTTCTATTTGTCTGTTTCAAATTGTGTAAATCACGAAACATAAAACTCCAGTTACTATCTCATCAGAGAAAAGCGTCTATAAGTTCACCAATATAATAAAAATAAAATAAGTATATATGATTAAAATAAGGAATGAAATATAGGATATGGATATGATTAAAGGACTCAAACTATATGTATACCAGTTGGTATCCACCAGTGATATGATTGAAGTGATGTCTTTGTGTTTGTGTCCAGCAGACACAGCTTGCTTTCTTCTGTCTTCTTTTCTTCGTCTCTGCCTCCTGTCTTCTTCTCCTCCTGTTGTCTTAGGTTCTACTGCCTTTGAATCGAAATGTGACAAGTCGATGGTCACCTAGGATTCTTCTGGTAGCAGAACTCCGTTGTTCCCAACGCTAAAGCTGGAATCGTCGCGTTTTCTACAGCTGTTGGAAATCTTTCTGTTTTATTGTCTTCCCAACGGTTGTGTTGAAAATCCTCTTGTTTTTTTGCCTTTCCAATGGTTGTGTTGGAAATCCTACTGACTGCGCCAGTTACGTTAGACCCCAAGCAGTTGTGTGGTCCGTTGGAGCCTCTCCGTTCGGTGAGAACAGTTACGTTGAATTACTCATGTATACTCATAGCACCCACAAATAAAGATAATCGATCTTACTATGTTTCATTGAATAAACAGCGGGTAACAACTCTGTGACTGAACTGAACTTCTGTCAACAATCCACAGAATTTATAGTAGAATAAAATATAAACAAGAAGATAAACTTCGAAATAAAATACATGTCAACAAACATAAAATTAAGAATAAAATAAGTGAGCATTGATATTTTACGGAAGAAAATAGGTGTTAACAAATATTGGGAGATAACTCTCGGAAATAAATCATTGTCATCACTTTTAAGATAAAGTTTGAAAATAAAAAGGAATCAGCATATTTATTCATAGTAAACAATATAGTTCAGGGTAAGTTATAGTCCAGAGCTGGTCTGAAAGAATGAAAGATGTAATTCGGAGGCAGTGAATCCCAATCGCTCGAAGCAACCAGACATGCCACAATAAGCTCACACATCCAATTTAAACCGGGGTGACCCGAATCCGGACGAATAGTTGCATTTTTCATTCATTTTATTCTTGCGTCTTCGAAAACACTTGGTACTAGAAGATACGTTGTTAAAACAAAACTACTTGAACCAAGCGTTCCGTTTACTCCAGTCCATGAACGTTCTCGATATATTTCACCGCCAGCTACGCGTTAATATTACTTGGTACTTGGAGGTCATTGTGACGAAATTACTTGAGCCAAGCGTCCGTCTCATTCGTACCCTGAGCGTTTTGACCGTTATACAGCCACCTTTCGTTGCTACCGCTTATGAAATAGTCGTTACGCGTTTAAAAACATTTGGTACCAGGAGATACGTTACTGCAACGAAACTACTTGACCCAAGCGTCCCATCATATCCGTACCTTGAGCGTTTCGGTCTTTATAGAACCCTTTTTACCGCTAGCATTATTGAATTTGTCATCGAACGTCACTAATATAGTCAAGTATCTCGCTACAGATCTTCTTTACCATCCTCCGCTTTACGTCATAACGAAGTTAAAACTACCACTCACGTCAGTAGATACTAGTACTGAGTAATATAACGTATTTTCTCTCTTGGTATTCCGGTCACTGGACTTCTGATTGGAGTGTCCCGAATCCAATGCTAGCAGCTATATTGAGAGGCCTCAAACGTCACGAAGTGGGAAGAAGAAGTCAAAGAGATCCTGAATGTGATTTAAATCGGATTCACTTGAAATATCACATAATTCATCATACATGCAGTAGAATTGTTTTCTATAGGGAATATATTTTATATTATTTTACTTTATTCAATCGCTGGCGCCAAGACCCCAGTTTAGAGAAGAGATCTGTGTATGTTAACGCAAGAAATAGGTGTAGTGCAAAAATTTAAGCTGCTCTAGAAGGAAATAATCAGAAAATTCGTTCAAAACTTGTTGAATGTCCAAACGGTTCTCGTTCGTTTCGGTCATTTGCGAAAGCTGTCGCCAAAAATTTCACAGTTCATTTCCCCCTGTAACCAAAGAAGATAAATCACAATCCACCACTGACCAACAAAAATCCAATTTATTTGCAGATATGTTTGCTGAAAATTCCACTCTGGACTCATTGGGAAAAGATCCCTCGAATATCACGCCTGTCGACAGTCATATGCCTGAGATAATTTTTCATCAACAAACTATAAGAAATATTTTAATGGACTCGAAGACGAATAAGGCTTGCGGATCTGATGGAATTCCAGCAAATGTTTTGAAAGTATGTGCCCCCGAATTGACACCAGTACTTTGCGAATTATTCAACCTTTCATATTACCTGGGGATTTTTTCTTAGGCCTGGAGGACAGCAAGAGTTTAGCCAGTTCCTGAAAAGGGGAAGAAAACTCTACCCTGTAATTATGGACCAATTGCATTGCTTTCTATCATTTTTAATATGAAGCTCATCAAATATCTAGAGAAATCAGAAACAATTAATGATCGACAATACGGATTTCGTCATCAAAGATCAACCAGTGACTTATTGGCTTATGTTTCTCATATTTGGCAGCAATCAATCGAGAAATTCGGAGAAACGATAGCTGTTGCACTCGATATTTCGAAAGCGTTTGATCGAGTTTGGCATCAGGGTCTCCTTTCTAAGCTGCCGTCTTATGGTTTGCCTCCTCAGTTGTGTGCTTTGTTGAAGAGTTTCTTGTCTGATAGGTCTCTGTATGTGTTTGTTGATATTCTATTAATCTTATCAATCTGATATTTTCCCAATAAATGCAGTTGTTCCACAGGGTTCACTTCTGGCGCCTACTTTGTTTCTGCTTCATATCAATGATTTGCTCGAGAGAATATCTTGTTCAATACATATTTTCGCGGACGACAGTACTCTTCATACCACTTTCTCTTCCAGAGTCCTCATACCAGCTCGAGAAACAAAAATTCAAAGAAACATTCACGTCAATAAAATTAACGACGACTTGGCAAAAATGATAGAATGGGGTAACATGAACTTGGTGGAATTTAATGCTACGAAAACCCAGGCATGTCTCTTCTCAAGAAAAGCCGATCTATCATCATCAAATATTCAGATGTCAGGAGTAATTATTCCTACAAAATCAAGTATCTCGATGCTAGGAATTACGATCCGTGATAATCTCTCAGGAAAACCGTGTGAGATCGATCGCTGAAAGTGCCTCCCAGAAACTTGGATTTCTATTTCGTGCGAAGAAATACTTCACTTCTCGTCAGCTTCTACTGATCTACAAGGCTCAATACGACCTGTCATGGAATACAGTTTTCATGTGTGGAGTTCGGCACCAAAACATTCATTGAGGCTTCTCGATTCCATTCAGAGAAAGGAAATTCGTCTTGTTGGTGATTCTTCGCTCACAGACTCGCTCACTCCATTGGAACATCGTAGAAGGGTCGGAGACTTGTTTCTCTTCTATAGATTTTTTCACGATCGATAATCTCCCGAATTGTTATCAATCGTTCCCCGCTTGGCAATATCTATACGGATGACTCGACGAGTACAGAATTCCCACCCCACAAAACTATTTCTTCGACTTATTTTTAGAGCTTGGAATATCTTGAATATCAACAAAATATGTGTTTGTACTTTCAAGTGATGTATCATTTCTCCTTAAAGACTTATTTCCGAGTTGCATCTGAGAAATATTACAACCTACGTGTATATTTGTTTCAACTTATTGAGAAAAATCAGTTAAAGCGTCCGATTCCAGTGAATCTAAATCCGGTATATAATCTGCATCAGCATCTGTATCATCAGAATTCTCAAAATATAAATCTATAATGAAAAATACAATAATTAAAAAAATTGGAATAACAATATAATATGAAATTATTTGTTGAACAAGAAAGTCAAAAGGTCATTCAAATTGCAAGTTGAAAATCAATGTGGTCTCGAGCATATCATGTACTGGAAAAATTCAAAAACCGAAAAAAATGTTTTCATAGCGATGTGAAATAGAAAGTAAAAATACAATTTTGCTCCAACCTGATTTCATTTTTCAATAAGCTCAAACTGAAAATGAATAGATTTCAATCTTCATTTTCGCCGTTTCTTCAGTTGGGACTAAAAAAAAACTACGATCCTAAAATCTGACCATAATCATAAAACCTGAATAAAGCTGGATTCAGACAGATCCGAAACCCGATGATACGACGATCCGACAGCTTTCTGATTGGTCCAAATCTGAACCAATCAGAATGCTGTCGGATCGTATTATCATCGGATTTCGGATCTGTCTGAATCCAGCTCTATGCAAAATTTGAAATCAATCAATAGCAGAAATATGTTAAAATTGACCATTACATTATTTGTTAGTCGTTATTTACAAGTGGAGCTAATAAAAGAGTGACAATAAAGGAACAAAATGGCTTAATATTGTTATTTGTATAAAAAGGAAGTTTACTGCTCACGCGTAGCGGTGGGCAATAATCATGCAAGGGAGGAAAACGCACACTACTCCCATGTTATACATATGATTTTTCCGCCTTTCTCGAATAAAAAGTCATTTTGAAATAATTCATTCATTAAACTAACAAACAGAATTTGTTAAAGAACTAAAAAGTAGGTACATGCACTTGAAATTCTGAAAATGGAGAGAACCTACAAAACAAAGAATTGAAAATAAAAGTTAAAAAAGCTGGCTCAAACCAACACCTATATCGACTTAAAATGTATGTATGAAGTAGGTACAGTATAGCATGCTCCTGGAATTCTGAAAATGAAGAAAACCTACAAAACAAAGAAAAAAAATTATTATATTCGCACCTACGAATTTCCCACAAATCAATTTTCAATGAAATTAATTAGGCTATAGTTACTTGTGGCCATCTTGGGTTAATAAATTTTAATAAAAAAAATCACGATCTCTGACCTCGAAAGCCAATAGGTACACACAAATTTTGAATGAAATCGGACCATAATCACAAAACTAAAGGTAGGTATTTCTCTGAGCAAAACTAATTCATCATCTTTGAGCCGCCATTTCGTTGTTTTTTCTTACAAAGAATTCATAATGTTTCATTGCTGGAATCATGAATGAAAACCTTGAAGCCTACTAAATCAAGGAACTGATATTGTATTCAGAACAGTTGAGGCGTCCTTTAATTACGTGAGGTGTTCTAGGGGGTAAATGGAGCTAGATCTTTCAAAATCTCACCTAGGAGGGAAAGATGGGCTTGGCAAATATCACGTTATCATTGTTCTCGCAGAAAACGATGTGAAATTGCGTGAAAAAATATTTCTAGAATGAAATATGTCAAAATCTGACACAATAGTCATATTCATCCGAACCCCGCAGAGTAGCAAAGTAATAATTGACCTAGTTCTGTTTTTGTTTTCATTTTTCAATGAAACACGTTGACAGCATTGACGAATACAGCCAAAACATAATTTTTCGAGAATCTCCTGTGAGATTCAGGGGAAGGGGGAGGATTGAAGAAAATCTTACGATATCTCACCAAGGAATGAGAGGGGTCGAAAAATTCGCAAAAACGCCTCATGTAATGAATGGACTCTCGCAGTTGATATTCAGGGCTGCGTTTAGATACCCAGAGCGAACGCCCGGGCGAGAGGGTCGATTTCTGTGACGTCACACCCAAATAACACTTTGGCTTCATGAACGATACAGATCGTGGTGTGTTACGTCACATACGTCAAGGGTTTGGCGGGTGTGAAACAGTGTGGTTGTGATGAACTGTTTTCAAATATTTTGCTTGCTGGCTCACTGGTGATATTAGATATTATACATGAAACAAAAATGTCGCTTACGTTGAATTCAAATATTCATCAATTGGTACGATCAGAAGATGGTGGATGTGTTGAAAACGAGAGTCTTTTCAAAAAAAAATCATAGGCATATTTGTCGTCCTTATAGTTTGAACCAAATATGCAATTTGAGAAAAATATTTTGTCATTTACTATACCATTAATGTGTAAAGTAGGATCAAGGGGATTATTTTTCGGAAATAAAAAACTCCAGAGGCATATTTTTTGTTCTCAGATCAAACAAAATATGCAATTTGAGGAAAATATTTTGCTATATATCTACTCACCTATAACTATCAGGGGTTCCTAAAAGCCACAAAGTACATAAAAGTTTCTTCCTAGCTTCAATATTAGGTCTAATCAACACAAAGTTACTCTCTAAATCGGATTGAAGAGTTCGAAGGAGCCATTCAAAAGTCTGAGTTGAAACTCTGAAGTGACTCTGGAACTCTACATTTGTATTATTCATTACACATCTTTCAATGTATCCTGCCACTCCCGTTGGGTTTCTGCGTTCTGAACTCACTCTTCTAGAGACACGTAAAATTAGTAATTATATAGTTCCTTCTTCCTGGTCTTCTTCCTCATCATCATCAGCCTCGGAATAAAAAAATAACTGATGAATGACCTTCATAGCTTCGCATATAATATAAAGAGGCGTCATCTCGAAACATTATTCTTGGTCAAAACACGTTTTTTCGTCTTTTGATTACCACTATCATCGTTATAATTTCATTTTGAAAAGTATATTTGGCCTGTTTATTATGTTTAAATTCAAATTACAAAACAATATACGTGCTTAGTGCGCATGACACGCCCAAACGCCCCGCTTCTAGAAAGGATGAAAAGTTGTCGCCCGGACGATATTTCTGAAAGGCTACAAC
>JAVJAQ010001654.1:0-13507 GCA_032362365.1 Zygogramma bicolorata
GGTGCTATTGTTACTGCCGTATATTATGTATTTTCAACTATTTATTTTTTGAGACTTCATTCAAATTTTTACATCATGTGTAACTCCACTTATTATGATTTTATAATTAAAGTTTTGTTGTTTGTGCGATTTTCACGTATTGCATGTTGACAATTTCCATGCTTGTAATGAGTCTCAGGAAATAAAATATTGATTGATTGATTATTCTTCCAATTACTTTCGACAGCGTCTTTAAAAAACTCATTGATGTGAGGTCATTGGGATGTTCATTATTGTCGTTCTTAGGAAATGGAATGACTTTGGCAGATTTTCAAGAATCGGAAAATAACATCTAGTCAAACATTCACTAATGATTCATCAATTATTGTTTTGTTTATATTATGAGTATCATATGCCTTAAGTCCCAATATCATTGATACTCTCTAAAATTCGCTGAAAGCAAAAGTAGACTCAGTACCTCATTTTACTTTCGTAAAATAGTAGTTGGTCTATTTCATTATCTGATGCTGAGAGTTTTACAAAGAAATTGTTAAAATCATTAACATTTCTGAGACTCCAGAATATTCATAATTTTTATGTTTCAATATCGATTTTTTTTGGAATATATTCCATTGCTCTCTGTGAGTCGAATTTTTCATTATGTGTTTTTTTTGTCCTATTTCGACAGCTGAGCTAGTGAGGTTTCGGAGTTGTATGACCACTGATTTGGCAACTGTGAATGTTCAAGGCGTTTGAAGGCCTTGTTCCTGAGTTTTTGCATTAATTTAATGTTGTCGGTGATCCATGGTGAGTATTTTTCATTATTTCGGAAAGTACAGGAACACGGAAGTGGTTGCATTGCCACCCCCTTCCCTCCAGCACACCACAGTAGCTGTGTCAATCCCTAGACACGTATTTTGGTGAAATAGTGGCCAATTTTCCAAACGGTTCACCCATAATCGACCCGCCTCAATAACAAAATAGAACTCATAGGAAGACATTATCATGAGTAAACAGTAAAGTTATCCGTGATGATATAATCCCCTTTATTCTCAGAGTCTCCAATCAACAAGTTAATTTCATACACTCTCTTTCACAACATTGCAGTTTTCGTCATCTCCGAAGATGCAACTCTTTATTTTTTCATCCCATATTGTTCCGGTAGGGCATGACATTCTGAAAGCCCTTCCTCCAGAACATTCGAAGAACTTGGTACAGTCTGTGGGATCTGCCAAATATGTTCCATCGGGTTGTCCATGACATATATCACCTGCAACAAAAAAAATAGTTATACTTCGCGATTCAGGATAGTTGTGCGTACCAGAAAAACTAGAGATGAGAGAGAGCACGATCTGAATGAGAAATTGAAATCACCCAACCTATACAGGTTGATGGGCTTATAATCGGCATTCCAAATACTTGTTCCCCCATTCTTCATTGAGCCTTTGTATAATGGAAGATAAAAATACACAAATTCCGTACTGTTTCTGCCATACAATCTGTCATAAAACCAGTAAAAACGAATTGGTTTGGTTATTGTTTGCCCCCACCCCAAACATCACGTGATCTGGAATGCCTGATATCAGTCAGGAAAAACTCCTTTCATTTCATTTACGTTAAAGATATTGACAGTGACTAATTTGCCATTACTGGTATGGTCACAGTTGCAAAACAGTTTCAAGCTTATGAGGGCAAGATAGGATTTTCGTGTTAGGAGAATACTGAACCGTGGAAAACCAACGAATGTTAAGTTGTTGGTATTTTCGTATCACACCAAACACATCCAGAAATTTGATGAATTATTTTCTGTATTTCTTCTCCTCCGAATTGGAAAATAGAAATTCCGAATTCCTTCCTCAATAGGCCGCGAGCATGAGACGTCACATGACAACTGTCAATC
The DNA here is from genome assembly GCA_032362365.1 of Zygogramma bicolorata. Lineage (NCBI taxonomy): Eukaryota > Metazoa > Arthropoda > Insecta > Coleoptera > Chrysomelidae > Zygogramma > Zygogramma bicolorata. Next base: position 1,880 of record JAVJAQ010001654.1, read on the forward strand.
AGCCTGCTGGACAAACAAATCTTATTTCCATAAACAACAATGGTAATTCAAAGAGATTATAGTTGCAATTTTGAGGAGATACAAAATGTTTTGAAAATACTGTTGCCCATTTCAACTTATCTGCAGTTGAATCTGCTCCTCTAGTTGCCTGAATCCACAATTCACGTCTCTTTTCAACAAAAGGATCAATATTTTTTCTATTGTGTAAAATAGAAGGGAATCGATTATCACTGCCGCTTCTAATTCTACATTTCACAATCAATCAATATGACCTAAATACACAATAATCATTTATAGATCCATTTGTTTGTCCAGCAGTCTGGATTGACAACTGTTAATTACTGTCGTCTGTCAGATATGGCCGCGACTGTGCCCGGGGTATATGTAGCAGATGAAGTGAGGTTAAAAAGGATAGAGTAAACTCTCATTTGAAAATAAAATACTTATAAAACTCAAGTTGATTGAAACATTTCAACACTCTTACCTGAAGGAGTTGTAGTTTTTGGTGTCAGTGCAGTTGTACCTGAAACAAGTCATAGGTACTTGGAAAAAATCTCATTCCATATGGAAAGCTTCAAGAGAGGTTAAGAAGGATAGAGTAAACTCTCATTTCAAAATAAAATACTCATAAAACTCAAGTTGATTGAAACATTTCAACACTCTTACCTGAAGGAGTTGTAGTTTTTGGTGTCAGTACAGTTGTACCTGAAACAAGTCATACTTGGAAAAAATCTCATTCTATGGAAAGCTTCGCGAGTTGAAATAAAATGCTGATGATCAGGTGAAATATGGAGTTAACCCTAAATACTCATAATGTCACTCAAATATATATGAAGATGTTATTGTAGCGATGTAGCTATTATATATACTATGTTATGTGATGACTTCAATTTCTTGGAATAATTCTTATATTTTCAGTGAAAATATTATATGAAAGAAGATCATTACTTTTTTTATAATGGTATTATTGTATTGTATCTGTTTTCTTATTATCAGGAGCTGCTTTAAAATGATTCTCAATAATTTTCATCTCCTATTGTTTTGAAAATTGTTGTAAACAAATGCGTTGTTTATGAGATAATTTAAAAAAAAATGTTGATAAGATAATCTTTGATGATAATTATGATTGAAAAAACGTTTCTTGAAAAAACATTTTGGATAGCTTGAGAACATATTTGTTAAATAATTATTTTTTACCACTTCAATTAAGGAACCATTTTCATTATCATTTATGTTCTCTTTCATTGCACCACTCTGGCCTGTTTTTTATGTTAAATTTTATTATAACTTTTTAACTAATGAAGATTGGAGGAAAAAATTCAGGATTTATTATTTGTCAATGAAACAACAAATTGAGTCAAAATTTGAAGCCCTCACCCAATTATTCATTCAACTATTTTTGTGAAAATAATCTTTCAGATTTTTTTTTCTACTTCTATGTCTTAATATCCCATAAAACTAATATAACCATGACCATACAACTTATATAACTTTTTGTCTAACGTGAATTTATCCAAAATCTCAGCTTATAAATTGAAGTTTTGCTCGGTTACAAAGTTACATAAGTTGTATGGTGATAGTTAAATTAGTTCATGAGATATTCAGACATAAAAGTAGATAAAAATCTGAAAGATGATTTTCATAAGCAAATAGTATGAATCAAATGAATAATTGAGTGAGAGCTCCAGATTGAGGCTCAATTTTCTAATTGAAAAATAAAGAATGGATCAGTCTCAAATTTTTGACTTGTATCTCCATTAGTAAAAAAGTTATAATGGAATTAAACGAAAGAACACAGGTCAGAGTTGTGAAATGTAAGAGAAATGAACAATGAAAGTATAAATGATAATCGAATTTCTTTTACATTATCAAAAACCTAGATGAATTATGATTTTGAAAAAAAAATGGTTACTGAATTTTCATAACAAGTTGTCGAAAAAATTGTTTTTTAACGAATGCGTTTTATTTGAGAAAAGATTTTTTTATCATGCTCATCATAAAAGATTATGTTATGAAAGAAAACTTAGATTATCTCATAAACAATAACAATTTTTCAAACAAAAGGAAATAAAAATTATTGAAAATCAATTTTAATTCTTTGAAAAATAGCTCCGAGAAAAGGAAAATATTCTCAGATTATTAGTTGATCTATCCTGCAGGCGCCTGAATTTTTCCAATCTTCAATTCCCATTTTTGATAAGTTTAGATAATATCTATTCATTAAAGATCGGAAGGGAGCGTGGCTTGCGCAAGCCGAAGTACCCGTTTTCGGGCGTATTTTCAACCCTCTGGGGAAATTATAAATATTGCTCTTACAGTTCCAGGACTTTTTAGGAAAGTTCTTCGTCTCTTTGATTTTTTTTCAAATATGAACTATCTTGAATAGTTTTTGAGATATTGGTGAAAAACGGAACCCGTTTTTTTTTTCACTTAATTGTTTATAACTATTGCAATTTTTGCGAGCGGCCTTAACATCTTCTCAAAAACTATATACATTCGAAGAATGCTAAAAAAAATTGACCTATCAAGCACTTTAAGATCAGACTATTAGTGTGATCTTCGATAAATAAGTATGTAAATGGCTTTATGCCTGAAAATAATTGAATATCAAATAGTTAAATGTTGAATAAAAATTACTCACCGGTAGTTCTGGTAGAAACAGGTGTAGTTCTGGTAGAAACAGGTGTAGCTGTAGTAGTTCTTGTTGGATCTTCAATTGTAAATGAGCAATCATTAAATGTGTTGTTAAATTTGGATGATTTTCAAACATGTATAGTAGTTTTCACAATAAATGGTATTGACTGAAGGATTATAATAAAACCAATTAGACCCTTAAGTTGTACACAATGGGATTGAATCGGGTAGTTTATTGCAGTTAATAAGCCAATACCAGTTACTGTGAAAAAAACTATATGAATGGGATAAAATATCACAATCCATAATCGTATTCACGTAAGAGTCGAATTGGCAATATGGTTAAGGCTTTCGCAGCCGAGGTTTCCAGTATCACCACATTGGTTCGGGTTTGAAGGCCGTCGGTTTTTGGAATTTCTTCCTGATGTGTTCATAGTGCAATCAATAAAAACTGAATCAAAAACAAAATCAACTCTTACGAGTACTAGGGAAACGAAAATTTGAAAATCCACGGCCAATGTTACTCATTTGAAACTTTTTCTTGAGATCAATTTCCCTAACAACAAACTGATAGTTTTGCACTCGAAGCGAGTTTCGCTAACAAGGTGAGCATCTCCAGGAGAAGAAAATTGATACTAGTATCAGTATCAAACTGATTTCTAGAAAAGTATCAACTTTTACACCAAAGGTCTGTCATCGTTTATTGGTACTCACTTGTTGGTATGGCAGTAGGACGTTCTGAAATTGAAAAAAGTGATCATATTTTGTAAAATTGAAATGACATATTGACAAAAGGTGACTAAAATGAATGAGTTCAAGTATATATTCAATGGGGAATTAGATACTTACGACAATCTGTATTGTCTATGAAATCGCACACTCCTTTATCGATATTGAAAAACAAGTTTTCAGGACAGTTTTTCAGTTCCTTGCGTCCATCAGTACATTGATAATATTTGCTGCAGTCACTAGGATATGCAATTTGTTTTGATCCACTGGCAGGACAATCAACATCTGGATTTGGGTTCACTGAAATGGATATGAATATGAAGCTGAAATTTGCATATGACAGTTATTCAAAAATATATATCTAATATTATTATTATCACAAGAAAAAACTATTCAAGTGGGAAGATAAAAGTTGGTTTAATTGACAATTGATTGTCCCTAATACTCACCTGTTGGTCTCGCAGTAGGACGTTCTGCAAAAAAAAAAATCGTTAAAAAGTTACTTGAATTGAAATAGAATAATTGAGTAAGTGACAAATGAGTATCCCAAGTGGATCAGTGGAATAACATGAGAAATCAATTCCTTGCGTCCATAAGTACAATGATATAATGAAGAAGAGTAGGTTGATATCACTTACCAGTAGTTGTGATTGGAATGGATGTTGTTCTAGGTGTAGCTGTTGTCGTTTCTGGAAAATGGAGAAAATAGTTATGTTTTTCTCGACACAACAACTCATATTTTCATTTCATATTCCTATCACTGAACACTCTCACGAGTGAGCCCCGATTGTATATCCTGTGCGAGCAAGGAACAGCTAACGTTATTGACTACTGCTTTCATACATATCCTCAATAGAAATCGGAAGAGAAAAAGCTTCAACCCAGATGGACAATAAAGAGATGAGAAACAATACATTTGAAGACATTGAATTTTTTCAATACTCACTTGTTGGTTTGGCAGTCGGACGCTCTGGAATAAAAAAAGTGATTGAATTTCTGTGCGATTGAATTGAAATATTGAAAAGACAAGACCCAAAAGAATGAGTTCAAGTATATATTGAATGGGGAATTAGATACTTACGACAATCTGTGTTATCTATGAAATCGCAAAATCCTGTATCGATATTGAAAAACAAGCTTTCCGGGCAGTTTTTCAGTTCCTTGCGTCCATCAGTACATTGATAATATTTGCTGCAGTCACTAGGATATGCGATTTGTTTTGATCCACTGGCAGGACAATCAACATCTGGATTTGGGTTCACTGAAATGGATATAAATGAATCTGCAAGTTCAGGGATACGTAGACGTTATTTACCAGTAGTTGTGATTGTAATGAGTGTCGTTTTAGGTGTGGTTGTTGGTTCTGAAATAAAAAAAAATATATGTTTTCCATGGTACGAAGCACTTTATGTGGAATCAGACTATTATTCACATATGGTAGTTTTTCAAAATTATACAAATTATTATTATCACGGAATGAACAAAAAAATATTCAATTCAGCTGAAGACCAGAAAGATAAAAGGTGGTATAATTGAGATATAATGGGCCCTTGTACTCACTTGTTGGTCTTGTTGTAGGACGTTCTGGAAAAAATATATCATTATGTTCTTCGAATTGAAATAAAATAATTGAGTAATTGACAAATGAGGATTTCATGTGGATCAGTGAGATAACATGAGAATTCAATTCCTATCGTCCATTAGTACATTGACAGTATGAAAACGAGTAGGTTGATACCACTTACCAGTAGTTGTGATCGGAACGCGTGTCGTTTTAGGTGTGGTTGTTGGTTCTGAAATATAGAAAAATATATGATATTCTTGGTACAAACAACTTTTAGTGGAATCGGACACAAAAATGAAGGGTATGCTTTAGACATGAGAATTTGGGCCTTTTCTGATTTTTTTTTAAATTCTCTTGAATGCTCATAAATGAGTCTTTTGGTAGTATTTTCCGTTCTTTCAATATAGTATAATTCATCTCATCTATAGAAAAAATAATAAATTCTTAACAATTATTTTCAAAAAATAGAAAGTGGACAATATTGCTTTTCAATGATTATTTGAATGAATAATTGTCAGAACTGACATTTTCTTATTAGTGTTGTTGATAACAAATAAATGCATCGTTTTCTTTCCGATTCGTTCATTTAATTGAATTATTCGGCATATTTTTTGTTTTAACGCTTTTTATATCTATATAGCTGCAAAGCTGGCTCAGAATTGGTTGCAATGGGTAGGTACATCAAAAAAAAAATACTACAAAAGCGGCTAATAATAATAATAATTTGATTGCGTCCGCTATATATCAGTGCTATCAACACCACAAGATCTTCTGATATGTTCAAAACCTCGCCACAGATTAATTAATCTATGACCTCGCCTAGTTTAAAACGCTTCTATATCACTAGAGATTTCATCGATTCATCGATTCTATATCAAGCAGAATCCAATTTCTCTAAAATACAGAAGTTCCTCTATACCTATGTATTACATTCCAACCACAGACCTCAGATTGTAACCCAGATTACGCATATAAGCGTCGATGCTAAAATGTGTATGTTAATGTTTTACTATTGTATTGCCTTAAGAATTGTGCTGAAGGAGAGCTTATTCGAAGATGTTCCGTAATCGTCTGGAAGTTGAAATATTGGGGAAATGTTTCTTTTTTATTGACCTGAAATTGTGCCAAATCTCATGACCGGAGGCTGATGGACCAGAATAGCATATCATCCTTTGCATGTGATAGTTATTCAAAAATATACATCCAATATTATCATTATCACATTCATTAAAAAAAAATCCAACTTGGAAGATTAAAGGTGGTATAATTGAGAAATGATTGTCTCTAATACTCACGAGTTGGTCTCGCAGTAGGACGTTCTGGAAAAAAGAGGATCGTTAGAAAGTTACTCGAATTGAAATTGAATAATTCAGGAAGTGACAAATAAATATCCCATATGGATCAGTATAACATGAAAATTCAATTACTTGCGTCCATAAGTACAATGATAGTAAGAAGAAGAGTAGGTTGACATCACTTACCAGTAGTTGTGAATGGAATGGATGTTGTTCTTGGTGTAGCTGTTGTTGTTTCTGGAATATGAAAAAAAAAATAGTTATGTTTTTTAGGTAAAAACCACTCATAGTGGGGTAGTGTATTTAGTGTATTTTAGTGTATTTTAATTTCGTATTCCTATCACCGAACACTCTCACGAGTGAACCCAGATGGTAAAACCTGTGCGAGCAAGAGACAGCTAACGTTATTGACTACTACGTGGACACATCCCCAATAGAAATCGGAAGAGAAGAATCTTCAGCCCAGATGGTCAATGAAGAGATGAAAGACAATAAATACATTTGAAGACTTCGACTTTTTTCATTACTCACTTGTTGGTTTAGCAGTAGGACGTTTTGAAATTAAAAACCGTGATTCAATTTCTTTGGGATAGAAGTAAAATATTGAGAAGACAAGAACCAGAAGATTAACTTTGAGTATATATTGAATTGACAATTGGATACTTACGACAATCTGTATTATCTATGAAATCGCACACTCCTTTATAGATATTGAAAAACAAGCTTTCCGGGCAGTTTTTCAGTTCCTTGCGTCCATCACTACATTGATAATATTTGCTGCAGTCACTAGGATATGCAATTTGTTTTGATCCTCTGGCAGGACAATCAACATCTGGATTTGGGTTCACTGAAATGGATATGAATGTGAAGCTGAAAGTTCAAATATACGTAGACGTTATTTACCAGTTGTTGTGATTGGAATGCGTGTAGTTTTAGGTGTGGTTGTTGTTTCTGAAAAAAAATATATGATTTTCTTGGTACAAACCACTTTTAGTGGAATCGGCCACAAAAATGGAGAGTATACTTTAAATAGGAAAATTTAGGCCTGTTCTGAAAATATTTTTGAACGCTTTTGAATGCTTATAAATGAGTCATGTAGTGGTACTTTCCTTTTTTTTTGATATAGTATAATTTATCTTATCTATAGAAAAAATAATGGATTCTTATCAATTATTTTCAAAAAATGCGAAGTGGCAAATATTGCTTGTTAATGATTATTTGAATGAATAATTGTCAGAACTGACATTTTCTTATTAGTGTTGTGGATAACAAATAAATGCATCGTTTTCTATTCGATTCGTTCATTTAATTGAATTATTCGGCATATTTTTGATTTCAACGTATTTTATATCTATCTAGTTGTTAATTTTATATGGCTCCAAATTGGTTGCAATGGGTACATCAATAAAAAAAGTACTTCAAAAGCGGCTAATAATGATAATTTCATTGCGCCCGCTATATATTTGTGCCATCAACACCACAAGAACTTCTAATTGGTTCAAAACCTCGCCACAAATTAATTACTCTGCGACCCCGTCTAGTTTGAAACGCTTCTATAACACTAGAGATTTCATCGATTTTGCAACAAGCAGAATCCGATAACTCTAAAACACAGAAGTTTCTCTATATAGTCTCTACCTAAGTATGTATTACATTGCAAGTATTGCAACCACAGACCTCAGATTGCAACCCAGAATACGCACATAAGCGGCGTTGCCAAATGTCTATTTTAGTATTGTATTGCTTTAAAAAATTGAGCTGAAGAAGAGCTTAATTGGAGATGTTCCGAAATGGTTTGGAAGCTGAAATATTGGAAAAATGTTTATTTTTGTTGACCTGAAATTGTGCAAAATCTTATGACAGGAAGCAGATGGCCCAGAAAAGTATACCCTCCTTGCACGTGATAGTTTTTCAAAAATATACATGCAATATTATTATTATAAAATTGATAAGGAAAAAATATTCAACATGGAAGATTAAAGGTGGTATAATTGAGAAATGATTGTTCCTAATACTCACGTGTTGGTCTCGCAGTAGGACGTTCTGAAAAAAAAAGGATCGTTATAAAGTTACTCGAATTGAAATTGAATGATTGAGTATGTGACTAATTAATATTCCATGTGTATCAGTGTAACATGAGGATTCAACTCCTTGCGTCCATAAGTGCAATGATAGTATGTAAAGGGTAGGTTGATATCACTTACCAGTAGTTGTGATTGGGATGGATGTTGTTTTTGGTGTAGCTGTTGTTGTTTCTGAAATATGAAAAAAAGGGTTATGTTTTCCTCGGTACAAACAACTCATAGTGGGGTAGTGTATCGTTTCACAAGTAACATATATTTTCATTCCATATTCCTATCACTGAACACTCACGAGTGAGCCCACATGGTAAAGCCTGTGTGAGCAAGGGACAGCTAACGTTATTGACTACTGCTTTCACACATCCCCAATAAAAATCGGAAGAGAAGCTTCAACCCAGATAGACAATAAAGAGATGAAAGACAATACATTTGATGACATCGACTGTTTTTATTACTCACTTGTTGGTTTAGCAGTCGGACGCTCTGAAATTGAAAAAAAGTTATTGAATATCTTTAGGATTGAAGTGAAATATGGAAAAGACAAGACCCAGAAGGATAACTTCGAGTATATATTGAATCGACAATTGAATACTTACGACAATCTGTATTTTCTATGAAATCGCACACTCCTTTATCGATATTGAAAAACAAGCTTTCCGGACAGTTTTTCAGTTCCTCGTGGCCATCAGTACATTGATAATATTTGCTGCAGTCACTAGGATATGCGATTTGTTTCGATCCACTGGCAGGACAATCAACATCTGGATTTGGGTTCACTGAAATGGATATGAATGTGAAGCTGAACATTCAGGGATACATAGACGTTATTTACCTGTAGTTGTGATTGGAATGCGTGTCGGTTTGGGTGTGGTTGTTGCAACTGAAATATAGAAAAAAAAATCAATACAAATCACTTTCAGTGGAATCGGGCTCAGATTTGCATATGGCAGTTATTTAAAAATTTACAATATTATTATTATCACAAAATGAACAGAAAAAATATCCAACTCAGGCGAACACCAGGAAAATAAAAGGATGTATAATTGAGAATATATTATCGCTGGTACTCACTTGTTGGTCTAGCAGTAGGACGTTCTGAAAAAAAGTTTCTTATATTGATACTCGAATTGAAATAAAATTATTGAGTGATAGATACATCTCATGTTGATCAGTGAGATGACATGAGAATTCAATTTCTTTTGTCCATTAGTGCATTGATAGTAGGAGGAAAAGTATGTTAATATTACTTACCAGTAGTTGTGATTGGAATGGGTGTTGTTCTAGAAGTGGCTGTTGTTGGTTCTGAAAAATGAAAAGAAGAATAGCTATGTTTTTCTCGGAGAACACCACTAATAGTGGGGAAGTGTATCGTTTCCCAAGTGATACATATTTTCATTTCATATTATTATCACTGAATACTCTCACAAGTGCGCCCAGATGGTAAAGCCTGTACGAGCAGGGTACAACTAACGTTATTGAGTACTGTAATAATAATGAAAATCGGAAGAGAGGAAGGTTCAACCCAGATGGACAATAGGTAGGTAGGTAGTTTATTCATTTCTAGATAGTTTTAGTCTGAGAGATACGTCAAAGATACACGCTAAAATACAAAAATTAATGAAATACCATACATATATAAATACGATTCTAAAAAAACAAACGAGGTTTTACAAACCACTAGTTTCATCAGAGACTAGAGAAGGTTATCATTGACACAATAAGGCTCTATGCTACATAAGTATGTCCTGAGCCGTCTTAACAGTCTTCCAGAGATCTCAATCATTTTGATATCAGTCGGAATATAATTCAAAAATTTTATTGCATGGTATAGTGGTCCCTTCTCAAAAATGGTTTCAGAATGTACTGGGGAGTTATATTTGCCCTTATACCGTGTTCTATGATCATGAGTCTTCATATGGCTTTGAAAATGATCTCTGTGCTTGATTGAAAATGTTACAGACTTCAAAATGAAAATTGCAAGTGTTGTTAGATTTGAAAACACCCCTACATGTTTCATTCTGAGCGAAATCGAATATTATTCTTATTATTTTTTTCTGTCATTTGAAAACACTGATAAAGTCGGAGCACCCTCCACATGTTGCAATACCAAATTTTATTCTAGAGTGAACATTAGCATGATGAACTGGAAGCAAGACTTTTTTGTCTACATTTGGTTTTAGAACTCTTATTGCTTATGTCATTGAGGATAATTCGTTACATGATGTTTCTACCTGAGTACCTCGTCATTGTATCGTCAATGTGAACTCCTAGATAACGCATTGTGGAATTACATTTGATAATTCGTTTATTAATTTCCAAGGTATCTGGTTTGTGAATGTTGTTGATTGTTACCAACAGGCATTTTGTTTTATCCTTATTAATAGTCAATTTATTCTCTGGAAAGTGTTTTTTGGTTCTGTTTGTAAGGGACGCACCTTTGTTAATGATCTTCATTAAATTTGGAACTCTTAGAACGAAATTTGTCATCAGCTTTATTGAGCATTGCAATAAAGAGATGAAAGACAATACAATTGATAACATCGACGGTTTTCATTACTCACTTGTTGGTTTAGCTGTCGGACGCTCTGAAATTAAAAAAAGGCAACATATATTTCTGTAAAATTGGAGTGGATTGACTAGACAAGGCTTGAAAAAAATTAGTGAAAGAATATATTGAAAGGAAACTTATATACTTACGACATTCTGTATTCTCTAAGAAATCGCATACTCCCTTCTTGATATTGAAAAACAAGCTTTCGGGACAGTTATTCAGTTCCTTGCGTCCATCAGTACATTGATAATATTTGCTGCAGTCACTAGGATATGCGATTTGTTTTGATCCACTGGCAGGACAATCAACATCTGGATTTGGGTTCACTGAAATAAATATTAATGAAGCTGAAAGTTCAATGATACGTAGACGTTATTTACCGGTAGTTGTGATTGGAACGCGTGTCGTTTTAGGTGTGGTTGTTGGTTCTGAAATATAAGAAAACATGTTTTTATTCACCACTTTCAGTGAAATCGGGCACAAATTTGCATATAATAGTTATTCAAAGATATACATCCAATATTATTATTATCACATTGATAAGGAAAAAGTATGTTCAACTAGGGAGATGGAAGGTGGTATAATTGAGAATTGATTGACCCTAATACTCACCTGTTGGTCTCGCAGTGGGACGTTCTGGAAAAAAAAAAAGAATCGTTATAAAGTGACTCGAATTGAAATTGAATAATTGAGTGACAAATGATTATCCCATGTGGATCAGTATAACATGAAAATTCAATTACTTGCGTCCAAAAATACAATGATAGTAAGAAG
>JAVJAQ010001655.1:0-32534 GCA_032362365.1 Zygogramma bicolorata
GGTAATTGGGTAAGATGAAAAAATTTCAATAATATTCCAAACAAATGAAGAAGAAAAGACTTCTAATCTAGTCCAAAAATTTGCTACGCTCAAAAAAGTTTCCTTTTGAATGAGTAAAGCACGAACTTATCAATCCTTGTTTCAATCCGAAGCTGATCGAAGATGTAGGTTACAAGAACTGAAACAAGTACAAATTTCCTTCTTGGATATCGATAAACTCAATCGGTAAGATCGAAACCTTAGGAATGAAATTTCGTATATGTTTTCGGATCAATTACCCTTTGATCAATCCAGAGGTGCGTTTTGCTGGACTTGGAAAAGAGAAAATTTTGAACTGAAAATCCTAAAGCATTTGTTGATATCATTTAAAAATAATTCAACGTGATCCATATCTTTTCTCTTTGTGGTAATTGGGTAAGATGAAGAAATTTGAATAATATTCCAAACAAATGAAGAAGAAAGGACTTCTAATCTAGTCCAAAAATTTGCTACGCTCAAAAAAGTTTCCTTTTGAATGAGTAAAGCACGAACTTATCAATCCTTGTTTCAATCCGAAGCTGATCAAAGATGTAGGTTACAAGAACTGAAACAAGTACAAATTTCCTTCTTGGATATCGATACATTCAATCGGTAGGATCGAAACCTCAGGAATGAAATTTCGTATATGTTTTCGGATCAATTACCCTTTAATCAAACCAGAGGCGCGTTTTGCTAGACTTGGAAAAGAGAAAATCCAAAACTGAAAATGACAATGCATTTGTTGATATTATTTGAAAACAATTCAACGTGATCCATATTAATGATATTTCAAACAAATGGAGAAGAATAGGCTTCTAATCTAGTCCAAAAAGGTGCTACGCTAAAATAGTTTCCGTTCGAATGAGGAAAGCACGAACTTATTGATGCTTGGGTCGCTCATACCGATTTGACTCCACACAAATGAAGAAGAATAGGTTTCTACAAAATGGTGCTACGCTAAAAAAGTTTCTTTTTGAATGAGAAAAGCACGTACTTATTGTTGCTTGGGTCGCTCATATCGATCTGACTCCATACAAATGAAGAACAGGCTTCTAGTCTACTCTAAAAAGGTGCTACGCTAAAAAAGTTTCCGTTTGAATGAGGAAAGCACATACTTATTGTTGCTTGGGTCGCTCATACCGATCTGACTCCACACAAATGAAGAAGAGAGAATAGGTTTCTAGTCTACTCCTAAAAGGTGCTAGGCTAAAAATAGGTTCCGTTTGAATAGGGAAATCACGAACTTATACTTTTGTCGCTCATATTGATCTGATACTTTAATCTTGCCATTCATATACACTATTGAAAGAAGTGATTCTTTGGAAGTGTAGACAAGTAGCGAATGAATAATTTTCAATGAAACGAACTCTCAGATAATATTTTCAACAACGTATTCCTTATTGGAATAACTTCAAGCAGTTGTAGTGGCCAAACAGATATTTCTACTTTTTCTACTCCCTCGTAAATACGCTGATTTATTCATATTTTACTGAATGGAAAAATAGGCGATTCCAGTCAACGGAATGAATGCGATTTCATATCCACGCAAGGTAGGATATGAATTCCACCAATCACAGAGAACAGAATACTCGGTTACTAGTCCAATCAAATAAACTTTTTTCGTAAAATTTCTGCCTACCCGAAAAGTAGCTGTGGATTCCGGCAGACACATGTGTCCTTATTATCCCCTAAAGTTTGCGCCAGATTCTGTCCGTGCGTTTAGCAACAATTAGCGGTTGAATGCCGGAAATCATTATTTTTTTTTGTTTTTTGCTTATATAATAAAAACTATTGATCGGATCGAAAAAAAGTTGGATTAAAAGTTGTAGATAATTGAAAAATCTATTGATTGACGTTGGCCCGATTTCGATATTCCGATTTGTTGCTCAACTATTGAGCTCGGAAGTTTAAAAAAGGCGTTTTTTCCATTACTCTATTAAAAAATGTTGAAATGCATTTGGGGGTTGCAACTGTGAATTTGGGAAGCTTTCAACTAGTAGAAACCACAGTTTCAATTTGGTCGAAAACCAATTGATAGGTTAGCAACAATCTAATTTGTTACTAAAAAAAGTGTCCCACTAGATTGTTATTTCTTGCCCTACGGATAATCGTAGAGCAATGAACGAAACAGTTTTGGATAGTCAAAGAGTTGAACTACAAATTATCGTTTTTGGAAAATCGATTTTTTCAATGTGATACCTTTAAAAATGGCGTCAAAAAAACAACGTTTTTCAAACTAAAAAACAATTAGGAAAAAATGGTCGTATCAAAATGAGAGGAAATGCATGGAAAAGCTGCTATTTTTCTACGAATTTTGACAACCTTACTTTTGTTCCACGATTATTAGGAGCCAAGATAACACTTTTTATCATTTAGTTTCCTCTCCATTTGTTTGTTTATATAAAGCAACGAGACCTCGACGACTGCACAGAGCAAGAGTCATATTATCCATAGGAACCAGCAGAATTTGTATTCCACAATCATTTATCATATTTATTAATAGGAGCAGTGGAGGTTCTTCCGGGACCGTTCGACGTGCCGTGTGGAGGGGGAAGCCGGAGAGAGCGATCCAGCGCATAAAGCCATCGATTCGATATAAGAGTGAAATAAACTGTTCAAGAACCCAAAATTACGATTTTCGCCAACCCGAAAAGTAGCTGTGGATTCCGGCAGAAACAGGTGTCCTTAGTATCCCTTAAAGTTTGCGCCACATTCTGTTCGTGCGTTTACCAACAATTAGCAGTTGAATTCCGGAAAACATTAGTTTTTTTTGTTTTTTGCTTATATAATGAAAACTATTGGTCGGATCGAAAAAAAGTTGGATTGAAAGTTGTAGATAGTTGAAAAATCTATTGATTAGCGTTGGCTCGATTTCGATATTCCGATTTGTTGCTTAACTATTGAGCTCGGAAGTTGAAAAAAGGCATTTTTTCCATTACTCTATTGAAAAATGTTGAAATGCATTTGGGGGTTGCAACTGTGAATTTGGGAAGCTTTCAACTAGTAGAAACCACAGTTTCAATTTGGTTGAAAACCAATTGATAGGTTAGCAACAATCTAATTTGTTACTAAAAAAAGTGTCCCACTAGATTGTTATTTCTTGCCATACGGATAATCGTAGAGCAATGAACGAAACAGTTTTGGGTAGTCAAAGAGTTGAACTACAAATTATCGTTTTTGGAAAATCGATTTTTCCAATGCGATACCTTTAAAAATGGCGTCAAAGAAACAACGTTTTTCAAACTAAAAAACAATTAGGAAAAAATGGTTGTATCAAAATGAGAGAAAATGCATAGGAAAGCTGCTATTTTTCTACGAATTTTGACAACCTTACTTTTGTTCCACGATAATTAGGAGCCAAGATAACACTTTTTATCATTTAGTTTCCCCTCCATTTGTTTGTTCATATGAAATAATGAGACCTCGACGACTGCACAGAGCAAGAGTCATATTATCGATAGAAACCAGCAGGATTTGTTTTTTACAATTATACATAGTATTTATTGATAGGATCAGTGGAGGTTCTTACGGGGCCGTTCGACGTGCCGTGTGGAGGGGAAAGCCGAAGGGAGACGGCCGTCGTATGCATCGCGTGAAATAAACTGATCAAAGCCCAAAATGACCTCGCTGTCTGTTTCTCGGGAACTACTT
Source organism: Zygogramma bicolorata (assembly GCA_032362365.1). NCBI lineage: Eukaryota > Metazoa > Arthropoda > Insecta > Coleoptera > Chrysomelidae > Zygogramma > Zygogramma bicolorata. The sequence goes on from JAVJAQ010001655.1 coordinate 3,670, forward strand.
CAATAACATGATGCAACAATGCAATCTCCTAATCATCAGGAATGACCTGGATCTCTTAATGACCAGTCAAAATGATATTAGAGCTTGTATATTTCAACTGAATCTTACAATTGTCTTGTACATGTATTTTCTTTTCTTTTTCTCCTTTTAATGCGTTGAATACCTAGAACGCTCTTAACACTATTCCTCTGGGAATATCGTTATGACTTCCTTCTATAGTAGTATTGTCTTTCTCTGGTTAGCAAAAGGTAGTTTTTGAGTACCTATCCTTACATGTTAGTACTGTAAAATGTGTTTGTAAGTGAATCCAAAATAAAATGAAATAAAGTTTGAACATTACTTAAAGGATAGTATCTAAATTATACTACTACCGAAACATTTTTGACGTATAGATGTAATTGAAATTAAGTATAGGTAATGAATAACCTTACCTTTTTAGGAAATCGAAAAAATTGAATACTCTCACGTGAACTATCACAGAAGTCAGCTTAACAATAATACATGTTCAAATCACTACCAAAATAAAAGTTCAAATGGAATGTTTATTTCGCGCACTCAGTATAACCTGCCGGAACGATACAAACTGTTCAATCGGGGACACTCTGTACAGTAGTATTAACATGGAAATCTCACTCTGCTGAAAGAAACAAACGAAAATTTATAGGACCTGACTAACCTAACGGAGACAAAATAAACATGTGAATAGATGAATGTTAATGGACATTTTCAGTTACAAGCTGTAAATATCAAAGAATAATGTTGCACATAAATGGGACAAAAATCTTAATATTGAATAACATTCATATATACACATTTGTAAAAATATCAATTGGAAAGGAGATGAGCCGTGCTTTATTCATTTTCGAATGTCAGAGAAAACTTGCTTTCTCCGTCTAACTAAGGTAACATTTGACACCGTATTATCAGAGTTGAATTTGAAATGAACGAATAATTCACTACATTTGCAGCGTAAAAATTGAATTATTTTCGATTTTAGGGATTTCCGAAAACAAACCGGGTAAGCCATAGTGATATTCGATCATATCTCGATGCACTATTGAAAAAAAAAAAACTTGTCCAGTATTTCCCGAGATACAGACAGCGTGGTCATTTTGGGCTTTGATAAGTTTATTTCACGCGGTGAACTCGACGGCCGCTAGCGGTAGATCGCTCTCTCCGGCTTCCCCCTCTACACGGCACGTCGAACGGTCCCGGAAGAACCTCCACTGCTCCTATCAATAAATATGATAAATGATTGTGGAATACAAATTCTGCTGGTTCCTATGGATAATATGACTCTTGCTCTGTGCAGTCGTCGAGGTCTCGTTGCTTCATATAAACAAACAAATGGAGGGGAAACTAAATGATAAAAAGTGTTATCTTGGCTCCTAATAATCGTGGAACAAAAGTAAGGTTGTCAAAATTCGTAGAAAAATAGCAGCTTTTCCATGCATTTCCTCTCATTTTGATACGACCATTTTTTCCTAATTGTTTTTTAGTTTGAAAAACGTTGTTTTTTTGACGCCATTTTTAAAGGTATCACATTGAAAAAATCGATTTTCCAAAAACGATAATTTGTAGTTCAACTCTTTGACTATCCAAAACTGTTTCGTTCATTGCTCTACGATTATCCATAGGGCAAGAAATAACAATCTAGTGGGACACTTTTTTTAGTAACAAATTAGATTGTTGCTAACCTATCAATTGGTTTTCGACCAAATTGAAACTGTGGTTTCTACTAGTTGAAAGCTTCCCAAATTCACAGTTGCAACCCCCAAATGCATTTCAACATTTTTTAATAGAGTAATGGAAAAACGCCTTTTTTAAACTTCCGAGCTCAATAGTTGAGCAACAAATCGGAATATCGCAATCGGGCCAACGCCAATCAATAGATTTTTCAATTATCTACAACTTTTAATCCAACTTTTTTTCGATCCGATCGATAGTTTTTATTATATAAGCAAAAAACAAAAAAAAATAATGATTTCCGGCATTCAACTGCTAATTGTTGCTAAACGCACGGACAGAATCTGGCGCAAACTTTAGGGGATAATAAGGACACATGTGTCTGCCGGAATCCACAGCTACTTTTCGGGTAGGCGAAAATCGTCATTTTGGGCTCTTGAACAGTTAATTTGATTGGATTATACCAGGGACAACCGTATAGAAACGTCACTGTTCTGATATGTCTACCTACAAACACGAACTCCAAAATGTTTCATTCAAGCATAACTAAATTCTGGTTTATCGAGTCAAATTTGAATTGAACTGATGTTTTTTTTGTGGAATTGAAGGACTTACATCTACTCTTTACACCAGCAATTAACTGAATTTGTAAACTGCGTGTGGCCAAGTGGTTAATGCGCCAGCCTTCTGAAACGGCATTTGACATTGCTAATTCAATTTGTATCGTTCGATATCAAATTCAATAAAGTTTTTTCCCTTCCTGTTTCTCATAGATATTGAAAGAATACTATTCTCAAATTGATTTTCAATATAACATTTGAATGAGAGATCTGAAATATTTACCTGGTCGGAAAAAAATTCAATTGTACACATCGAATGGATATTGGCCATATCGCCCTTGAACGTTTGAGCACTCGTCTACGGCATCCTATTCAAACTTCGTCCTCGTCTACGGCATCCTACTCAAACTTCGTCCCCGTCCGATATGGCCAACTTTTGTTGTACAAACTACTATTTCTGTCAAGTAGTGTGAGATAATAGGTCTTACCTCCCAACGTGCGATTAGTTCGAGCGTTACTTTTTGAAGATATAAGTATGAACGATTGATTATAAATATTCCAGCACCTTTCAAAAATCTCTTGATGATTACTTTCGATCTGAATGGGTGCACACCCCAAGCTCCATCTCACAGACATTCGAGTAAATAAACTCAATATCTTCCTATAATTTGTCTGAGCCATGCTTCAGTCTCATTTTTATTCACATATCAGTTTCATCTGAAAAGAAATTCACACAAAATGTAAATACGTCTCTGTGAAAGCGCCTGCTACGAACTGACAAGGCTTTGAATAACCTGTTTATGACACATTAATGATAAATAGTCGGATCCTCGAACCTCTTCTCATCCAGTGGCGCACCTCTAATTGGTTCAGACACAGCAAAATACGACTAAATCATTCTTCCATTGAGTACTAAGTTCACACAGAGTGAAAATGATTTCAGCGAGCATACCTCGAAAACTTGTCAATTGAACAGAAACGTTAAAAGTTACTTGATGAATTATGTGAAATGGAAACAATGTTCAGAGACATGATATTTTTTGTATAGAAGAGGAAATTTTTTACATTACTTTTTGGCTTTTCTTTCATTTTTTCTCCATTATGTGAAATATTCCTGTATATTGATTGAAGTTTCGCGTGTTAGTAAACAAGTTGAGGAAGGAAAAGTGGTACCTATGTGATTCAGAGTCCGTTGCGCCATATAGACAGGAAGGTAGCTGTTTGAGACAGAATTCATCTTTTTTCGAATGAATGAAACATTTGATTCGACCGTGAGTTGAATTTTCCTTATGTTACTTTATCCAAGGAAGAAAATGCCAGAATAGATCTCGACAGTATTCCACCGTTGATATTATTTTTTTTTTCATTCAGTTCCTGTCATTAGGTCATTATATCAGACAGCCAGGTCAACCAGTTAGAAGCCAATTTTTTTTCACCAAATAAAAGCCCGAATCTCATAATATTTATCTTAAGCTTTCGTTGGCGCATTTGAACTAATTAATATTAGAGAAACCGTAAATAGATTTCAAATTAACTGCAGGAAAATTGTATTTTGTAGTAAATGATATATTATTCCTCTTCTCCAGTCTGCAGGTGACAGTGATATCATCGAATGGAAAATTGATTATACAACCCGGAATTGTTATATCGAAGATCAACCGGAATATATCATTAAATGAACTCATTAGTAAATTTATTGATTACATGTGAAACTTTCGAAGGTAACACACAAGATCAAACAGAGGCTATTTGAAAATATATAATACTTTGTAATCAGGATATGTATGTGACGTCACTCGTCGCCGATATGACGGTATAATTTTTCGAATGAAAGAGGGAGTTTCGTGACACCTTGTTGAGAATACTTTGCGATTCCCTAGAATCAGGCTGAGCTATTGGCAGTTCAAAAAACTGACATTAATCAGAACTGTCATCCATTAATCAAAACGAAGCCGGTGAGTCGAAAAATTTAGGGTAGCTGAAAAATATCAACACATCCTCTTTTCGAATGTGAGAATCGTATTTGTCTGTTTTGTCGTTGGGATTTTATTTGATAGTGTGATTTAACACAATAGAATAAGATAAAACTAGAAAGTTGATTTAAAAACCCTTTAGTGCCCGACGGTACTTCTGAGTACCACCAATTTCTACACTTCCTAAGTCTGCATTCCTACTAAACAGAGCCTCTGCGGCCTGACGGTATATTGAAGTACCGTCTTATGAACCAATAGGGGTAGAGAGAACATTTACCACGCCTTTTGCAAGGATTCCATGGTCAGTTGTATGTTGTGGTCCCAAGTAGACTGTAGCGATTTCGGTTCATCATTCTATTTTCGTTATTGCAGTTGTTTTATTATATTTTACTGTTGTTTTATGGCATCTAGAGGTGCTGGCATCCATACTAAGTACGTTTATACTATGATAATGTATTTTCAATAATTTTTCATACTAGATAAATCTCATTTTCTGGCAGGACTGAGAAGTACCGTCAGGAAATATGGATGGCAAAAAAATTTGATGGTTGTATACAAAATCATTATCTACAAATGAGTTACAGGACATTGCAGATGAAATCCCTACTGAAGATTTGCCTCTTGATAATAATTAGTTACAGATGAAGATGAAAGTAACTACCGAGGATGCGAATCTTGATTTAGATACTGCATTTGTAGATTCCATTCCAGTGTGGTCAAGCTGTCTAAGGCGTGGTCCTATTCAGTTTGGTTTTTTCACTGCTGGTTCGATCCGCGGTCGGGGCAGAATTTTTCTGGCCTGCTCGGTGCGATAGATTGATAGTTGCCTAGATACCATTCCTGGTAGGTGGGATATATGTATATTGAATACACCAACCGACTTGGTAATAGTGGGCTCTTCTACTGTTGAAATAGCAGATGCGCTACCGTCAAAATCAGTAAGACGCCCCAGAGTGCTTCGGCACCCAAGACAATTAGTCGACCCTTGCCCGCACAAGGCTTTGCCTTCTAGGTGCACTCGAAAGAGTGTTGATGAAGGGAGAAAGAAATGGGAGAGAAATGACAGCAGAAAATTGATGTGAAATTGATAATGCTTTCAAAGTTCCTCAACCATCCTGTTCATACTTTATCATACTCTATTCCACCATCAGTCGTCTCCTCGAGGTGATGACGTTAGACTTGGAAATCGTGGTGCTCATTGGGTAGTGTTGGGAAATATTCGGAAAATATGCAAAATGTGCAGTTTACGTGCAATACAATTATGTTGCAATCACAATAAGAATTGCTTTCTGGAATATAACGCGATAGATTAGATGATACAGGTGTCATTCATTTACTCAGTGTTGCATGATATCATTTCAGGTATCAATATCGTTGAAAATATTTGATAGAAAATGAAACAAACATTATTCGAGTTCCTATTAACATCGCACTGTATATTATCGCCACTATTCCTGACGGTACTTAAGAGTCCATTTTTTCAATTTTTTTCAAAATCGAAAATAAAATTTTGAAAAAATTCAGTAAGCTTTTTGAAGCCTTCAGCAAACGTGAATTCCAAAAAACAATTATATTTTCAAGTTGTTTCAATATCCGGGCACTAAAGGGTTAAGTCTCACACCCGCACGTATTAAGACCGATTCTGACTATAGTGCTTCGAACATACATTGTCTAAACCACTGAACCCCTATAAAGCCAGGAATATCATTTCTCTTCGAAAAAGGCTGATATAACGAAGAGCATTGTCAACCAGTTTTGAGTAAAAAAAATATTCGATATAAAATCTGCAATCTGCATTATTTCCAGTTATTACAATAATCCACTTCGAGGCCAATGATTCAATTCCTTAACTCTCATGAACCCACGTCACCACATCACGTATTGAGTTCGAAATGCTGACGCATACCTATCAATTTTCCTTTCGTTACACAATTCTCATTAGCCATTTATTCGAGAAGTGAGTATTCCTCTATTTCCCAACAATCTACCATACCAGTGAATTAATGACACCCGATGATGTTATTCTAGCAATCGTTTCTTAGGGTTCATGCAACCCCTTCATCTTGTCAGATTTTCGTACGTTGTATAACTTATATCCATTCCATTTCCATCTTGACTCGTCATTTTATACTCCAGTAGATATATCTCACGAGCAGTATTACATTCCTACATTACACGATTTATGACTGATGTGAGTGCAATATATGAGTATAATTTGGAACGAATTGACATTCACATCCCATATCATTGCCATTTTACAACCATCCCAGTTTATCTCCATATGATCTTCGTTATGTATTTCTCATCCATTTGTAACTCTGTATGAATATATTTCTTGCGTATAGAGGAATTTTGCAGATTTCTTGAAGACAATTGAAAATGAAATTGAGGGTTAAACAGTTATATTGGCAGTTTTCGCTTTATCTCGTCGGATTATAAGGTGAGCGGGTTGAGCTGATCTCTTTGTGATCGATATGTATTCATCTGATAGATGAGATCACTCTGATGAAAAAATGGTCTGGTCAATTAAAGTTGCTGGGCAACGATTTGGTTTTTTAAAAATTTCGTTTATTTTTAAAATGAATACAATTGCTCGGTAGCTGTGCTGGATCAAACGTAAAAATCGAACAATGATGCGTTCTCGCGTTTATATATGGAATATAATGCAAACTCAGCGTCTACGAGCATTGGTAAACACTTGGATTATAACAATGGGTATATTCATTAGGAATATATGACTCCTCCATCCTTAAGATGAAAATAATACGTCTGTGTTATTTTCAGAACAACGAGTTGGTTCTAATTGAATGTTATTATCTCGAGTTGAATATCGAGTTGAAAATAATCTTATTGACTTGAATATCTGTCATCTGAAAATAAACAGTAATAAGATAACAATAAAGATTATACATATTGAATATAAAATATAATGTGAAGAATTTTCTTCTGGTCGTCGTAGGCTATGCAGTTGCGTCTTTTCGGCTATCTTCTGGAGATGGCTCAGGTCGTCTAGGTTGATTTTTCCTAGAGAATACAGGGGTAGATTTCCTCTTGAGGGTGCCTCGAGAGTATCTAGATGTGGTAGTTGAAGCGGTGTTTCTTCAATGGTAGGGGCGTCATTACTATATACATCGCCATTAATTTTCACTTTGCAATGATAAGGGATGTATATAAGTTTCGGTTGATTGATTTCCTCGTAACCATTCTCTTGGCAAACTTTTTCAATATAAATTTGCTTGAATGGTATAGCAATGAGATATGCATTGGTGATTGGTTCAACGATGTCTTGTTGAATTTGGATGTCTGTTGTTTGGCATTTGATAGAACGTTGTTCCATGAGAATTTCAGGACTACAGTCGTTATTTGAAATTTGATTTTCGATGAACTGGATACAACTATTTTCAATTCTGATGCAGGTTTCATCAGCATAATGGTGATATGTCGAGTTCAATATTATATAAGGTTTTAGGGGTAAAATGGTTTTATTGGATATAGGGATAGGATAGAGATGGAAAATCTCATAAACGTTTTCCTGGAGTATCGGAAAATGAACAATGAACAGAATTCTTTCATTACTGTAACGAATTTCTGTTTTTAATAATTTATAATATGATTGAGTATTTTTGAAAACTGGTAATCCATTTTTGTAAAGAGAAAACATTATTTTTGTTAAGTTTTCTAATTCGTCAATTGATAATATAGTACTATGAACTATATTGAGTTCAGCGAATAATATTGAATCTTCGATATTATTTAAGAGAGATAGCATGTTTTGACTATCAATAATCATTGTATCTAGTGAATTTTGTAATCGTAGAAATAATGTATACTTATTCAAGCTTTGAACAATACTTTTAATTTGTTTTTGAATCAATTTTTGATTGCTTGATATTTTCTTCAAATTGTTAACTGTTTCATTCATGAAATCTTGAGTTATAGATAAATAATTTTTCAAATCATGATGTAAATTGTTTTGATTTTCGGACAGTGTTGCAAGAGCATTATCGTATCTTTCACCGTCTTCATCATCTAAGGTGCCAAACAGCCATTTATGAATTCTACCTCCTACATTTATGAGTCCTCTTTTATGTTTTTTATACGTTTGAGGTTTGATATTATTGAGTTTATTCATGATTTGTTCAAGGAGATAGTTCAAATCTTCATGCATATGTTGGAGTTGAGGATATAATTCATCTTTAATAGAGACTAGATTTTCAATTGTTTTTGAGTTGTCTCTAATACGTTGTATAGGTTTATCAAATTTTGTCAAGTCTAAAAATTTGATGAAAGTATGTTTGTTGAAGGTAATTCTTGCTTGTCCAAGGGAAAAAGGAAGAATTGGGTTAGTCAGAGTCTTCAACTTGATCTGTTGTCCTTCTGTCAATATAATGCCTATCAGGAGTATCATTTGTAGTAGCATCTGAAACAATTCGTTGGGGTTTCAGTTGTTGTTTATGATAGGTTGCTTTACGAGTTTTTAATTTAATATCCTCATTTTCTATTGGTTCAACAGCTCTATAAAGGGGTGTTGTTTTACTTCTCTGTTTGTCATACAAATAGACTTGTTGGTCAAGTTTGATTTCAGGGGGTTCTTTCCTTTCTATGTTAACTTTTTCTAGAGATGCTTTTGCTTTCTCGTTGTTTGTTTTTATCATATCATTTATTATTTTTATGTTTCTGTCATGTTTTTCTAGGTAGTCAGTCATTATTTTTTCTGTGGTTATATCAAGTGGGTTTCCTTGATTTAAATTTCCTTTAATAATTTGAAATGGGGTATATTTAGTTGCCGAATGAATTGTGTTATTATACCCTAAAATTGCATACACCATGTGAGATGATATTGATCTCTGTGGAAATTCTTGTTTCAATATTCTTATTTCTTCTAGTAATGTCGAATGAAGTCTTTCAATTGGACTATTACTATTAGGATTTTTGGGTGTTACATAATGTAATTTTATGTTATGTTTTTCACAAAAATCTTCAACGATTTTATTTTTGAATTCACTGCCTGAGTCGCATGTGATTTTCGAAGGTATTCCGTAGTGTGAAAAGAATATTAAAATTCCATCAATAATATTCAATGCATTAGGTTGAATAGGGTATGCTTGAGCGAAACGTGAAAAACTGTCAATCAATGTTAAGAATTTAGTTTTATTTATTGATAGTATATCCATATAAATATGTTCGAAAGGATATTCTCCAATAGGTGTTGGTTTGAATTTTATTTCATATGGGTGTCTTTCATATTTAGATTTTTGACAATCTTCACATGTATTGATATAATCGCGTATATCAGTAATCATATTAGGCCAATAATATTTTCTAGAGAGGGCTAATTTCGTTTCATTAATTCCTCTATGTATGGTTTTTGTTTCATGATGATATTTTATTTTCTCTTGTTGTTCTTCTTTATTTATGATATCTTTAAGTAAAATATTACTTTGGATTAATTTAAATGCAGAATTTTTGAAGTAATTTTGAATAGTTGAAACTACAATTGTTTGTAATTCCTCTTGAATTAGTATGCCATATGTATGTTTTGGTTTTAAATAGTTTTTTATTGTATCTACCAAGTTTTGTTGGAAATTTTGGTAGGGTAAAACTATATTAAGTCTAGTTTTATCGAATATTTTCTGTATTGTTACTCGTGGTGTAATAGCATCTCGGCTACAACGAAGGAAAATCTGATTTTGGAATTTATTTAATTCTTGTTCTGAAATCGGTATTTCAAGAACTGGATTTTCTGCACTTGAGTGTTCAGTCTCTAAAGATTCTTCATCTTTTTTCTTTTTTGTAGGTGGACGAATTTGAATGTCCGAAATGATGTTTATTTTCTTTTTCTCTACTTTTGTTTCTTTTTCTGTTTCCTTCTTAATTAGTTCATTTATATCATCTAGATCATTTAGATCACTTTCTGAGAGTTGAGGAATTTCATAAAATGGGTCAAATAATTCAGGGAAGTCGTCTTCAATTCTGTGTTCTTGTGGGTCAATATTTACTGCAAGTGATTGAGTTTCAATAGGATTTATTTCTATTCGAGATAAAGCGTCTGCTACTTTGTTTTGTTTTCCTTTTCGATATAGGATTTTATAATCGAATTCTTCTAGTCTAAGTCGCCATCTTACAAGTCTTGAACTTGGGTCTTTTAAGTTAAATAACCATTCAAGTGGTTTATGATCGGTTATCAGGGAAAATTTACGTCCGAATAAGTAAGGTCTAAAGTATTTTGTGAAATTAACAATTGCTAAAAGTTCTTTTTCAATTGTTGAATAATTTTGTTCTGAACTATTCAAAGTTCGTGAAGCATAGGCGATAGGTCTGTCGTTACCTAGGGTTCCTTGTGAAAGGACAGCACCAATAGCTATATTTGAAGCATCTGTTGTTAATATAAATGGTTTTGAAAAATCGGGAAATTGCAAAATTGGCTCATTACTCAAAAGATCTTTACATTTTTCAAAAGTTCTAATAAATTCGTCATTGTGTATAATTTTTTCTCCTTTTTTCAAACATTTTGTGAAAGGTTTAGTTATATCTGCAAAGTTTTTTATAAATTTTCTGTAATATCCTAACATTCCTAGGAAAGATTTAATTTCCTTAGCTGTTGATGGTAAAGGAAAATTTTTTATTGCTTTTATTTTATTAGGATTTGGTTTTATTCCTTCCGGAGTTATTATATGTCCTAAAAATTCAACATTTTTTCTTAAAAATTCAGATTTATCTAGCTGAATAGTTAGTTTTGCGTCTCGTAGTCTTTTAAAAACTTTATTTAGATTGCAAATATGTTCTTGAAGAGATGTAGAAAAAATTATAATGTCGTCAATGTATACAAGACAGATTTTATTTTGTAAATCACGTAAAACATAATCCATTACTCTCTGGAATGTTGCTGGAGCATTTTTTAAACCAAAGGGCATACGAAGGTATTCGTAATGTCCGTTTTCAACATAAAAAGCTGTTTTTTGAATTGAATTTGGATTCATTTCAATCTGATGAAATCCAGATGCTAAATCTAAAGTTGAAAAATATTGACATTTGCCTAGCTTGTCAAGGATATCGTCAATGTTTGGTATGGGGTACCTATCATCAATAGTTTTTTCATTTACTTTTCTGTAATCTACTACAATTCGCCATTTTCTTTTTCCTGAAGCATCTAGTTTTTTGGGAACTATCCAAATAGGTGAGCTCCATGGAGATATTGATGGTCTAATAATTCCATCTTTCAACATTTTGTCAATTTGTTTTTGAACTTCTTGCTTATGACAATGAGGGAATCTATATGATTTTGTATGAATGGGAATTTCATCTGATGTTTTTATTTCATGTTTAATCACATTAGTGAATTTAAGCGTTTTATTTTCGTCATAGAAAATGTCACTATATTTATTACAAAGCTTTAATATAGCGTCTTTTTCTTCTTTGTTCATGTGATCTGTTCGAATTTTTTTTGAAATTTTCTTTTGTTTGCAGGGGCTTATATTTGGTAATAAGTCTTCTGCGTGATAAAATTCAAAGTTTTCTTCGTGTATTGGATTACAAGGAAAAGGTTCAAATAATGTTACTGCAATGGTTTTATTAGTATTATTATATATTTCAAATCTTGCTCGAAAGTTTTCAGCAAAAGTTATTGTTTCTGGAACATCTAAATTTCTGAATTGTAATTTTGGAATTAGAATTTCTCCTTGTTGAATTTCAACTGGGAATTTTTGTACAATACTTTCAAAAGCTGGTATTTCAAAAGTATATTGAGTTTCATGGGGTTGTCTATAAAAGAATGGTATTTCAACATACTCTGACTGTAGTATTTGGTTTTTAAAATCAATTCTTAAATTGAGATGTTTTAATTCTTTCAATCCTAGTATTCCGTCAAAGAATTCATGAAAAGGAAATAATAAAAATTCTATCATGTGGTTACTCTGAAATTCAGGAAAGGCTGGAATAAGTCCTTTATATGGAATTATTTTTTCTCCTAATGATGTTTTTAATTGAGAAGGTTCTTTAAAAATTCTTTCTGGGTAGTATTTTTCTGCAATAGAGGGTCTCAGCATAGAAGTATGACATCCTGTGTCAATAAGTAGTTTTATAGGTGGATTTTGTATTTTTATATACGGTAGCCCGTTTACTACTGCTGAATGCAACTCTATTATGTGATCTCGTTCAATTGAGGCAGATTGTAAAAATTTGTCTCATCGTCTTGGTCTGTTGGTTGTTCATTAACTTCATCAAAAGTTGTATTCAAGTTTTCAAAGTCAAAGTCGTCTTGATCGGGTATATTATTTTCAAATTGTGAACTAATTTGATGGTTCAACAATTGTTGTGTATTATAAGAATATAACTGGGGTGTTATATCACAATCTTGGTTATTAAGTTCTTCGCTAATAAAATTTCTTTTCATATTAGGGTTATTTTTGAAAATGTTATTATTAGGTTTAATCATTGTTGGATTTCGAGAAGTGGTTGACATCGGTTCAACCGGTGTATTAGTTTGTTTATTCTTTGGTTTCCAGACGTTTTGTGGAGGACCAAATACTTGTTTGTTAGTTAGAAATTTTTGATTTATAGCTTGGGGTTTAATCGCTATTGGTTGACTTGGAAATTGATTTCGTACATGAGACTGTATCATGCCATTTTGATATTGTGGTTGAAATTGTGGTACATGATTCTGTATCATGCCATATTGTTGAGAATGTTGCGGTTGTACGCGTTGTTGAATAAATTGTGGTTGTTGGTAAAATTGTTGTTGTAAAGGTCTTTGGGACTCTTGAGGTTGTTGGTTTTGTAAAGTCATATTTTGTATTTGTCTGAAGTTTTCGTCTTCGAGTACTAAATTCATAGCCTCTTCTAATGAATTTGGATGTTGCACTAAGATTTTATCTTGAAGTCGAATATTTAAATTTCTCAAGAATACTTTTAATGATTGAGATTCATATTGTCTGATATGAATTTGTTTTGTTGGTTGATCCATATCAGGATCTAAATTTATTTTGAAAATAAGTTTACTGCGTAAAACTTGAATTTTTTTTCCAAAATCTAGCATATGTTCATTTCTATTAGGTATTAAAGTAAAAAGTTTTTGTTCTAAATTATCAAGACTTAATCTGTCACCAAAAGTGTTTCTTAATTCATTTTTTATCAATAGCCACGTATTTAATTCTGTTCGTGAACTGATCAATAATTGTGCTCGATCTTTTAATTTACTCAAAATTATGCTTACAATACATTGGTTGAGAATTTGATCATTACCATGATATCTAGAATGAAATTTGTCAACAGCATTTATAAAAATTTCAAGGTTTTCAGAGGATCCATCAAAAGTAGGAATGGTATCTGAATAAATTTTGAACAATGTATAATTAATTTCTTGGGCCATGTTTGAAACGTTCAATGATGAAAATGATTCAATTAAGTTATCAATTTCAGTCATAAAATAAATAGGGATTAAATAGTTTCTAAATCTACTTGGTTTTTTCTCTTAAATCTACTTGTAAAATTACTCAAGAATTCACTTTGAAACTTGGTATTTTACTCTACTCTAATTTGTTTGTTTGTACTTGTTTTGTTTCTGTTTTTGTTGATCTGTATCACACAAAAACTTTGGTTTGAGTGATCTGTATCACTCTGTTTTTTTTTCTGTTCGTTTTTCCTTAACCTAAGCTCCTTTGAAATGTTTATGGTAAACAAGTCAGGAAGTACAAAGAGGATACTCGACTCACCGTGATGGTACGACGTAGCAGCTCTAGGGGACTTCAGAATGATCAGCTTGTATTCACCAAAGGTCGCCAACTCCTTCTTGTTTCTTCGAATAGCGGACTAACAGCTGGGCTGACGTGTATTCTCGTTGAAGGGACACTTCCACTATCCTACCGACTGCGCCAATTAAAGTTGCTGGGCAACGATTTGGTTTTTTAAAAATTTCGTTTATTTTTAAAATGAATACAATTGCTCGGTAGCTGTGCTGGATCAAACGTAAAAATCGAACAATGATGCGTTCTCGCGTTTATATATGGAATATAATGCAAACTCAGCGTCTACGAGCATTGGTAAACACTTGGATTATAACAATGGGTATATTCATTAGGAATATATGACTGGTCCGCTCCGAGAATGATACACCACCACAATAAACCATATACTTCTGCCAGTCACAGCAGGTATTGAATCCACGAACTGGCTCGATAGTCCTGTAGGTTTTTCCACAACGCATCGAGTCATCGCTTGGCGCTACGGAACTCAAGAATAGTAGCCGATTTTATCCGAATGAGGTTTTGAGTTCTTTACTGTATCATCCAACAAAGAGAGTAACCCAAACAACGATAGATGCGTGATCAACGCGTGATCGAAGCGTGATCACCGCATACATTTGCATCTATTGGGTAGAAAAAACATTCCTTCTTACGCTGGCCAATCGAAATGAAATGCAATCGACTGGTGGAATTCGCGCAACAGTGTCGGAGTAGTCAGTTACGTTTTGCAGAAACTGCTGATATGTATTCCTACAGTTCAGTCAAAAATATCAAAAGAAATGCACCTTAAAAAATACAAATTCGGTCGTTCCTTAGTGCGAATCTGTTCGAGCAGCCTTGTCTGAGTGATCACGTGCACAATGCATGATAATGTTTTGGATAACTCCTTTGCTTGGATGGACAGGAAGGTACATTTGTGAGAGTGTTGTTGTGGAATGAGACGAAGTGAGTAGTTTTATTCGATGGATAGATTCAAAAATTTGCAATATGAAGCAGATCTTCTGGTTTATTGTGATTTAATATATTTGAAACGAAACTTGAAAATCAAGAGTACCGTAAAACGGGGTTACTTTGAATATATGTCACAGGCATCAGTTAGACCTTTATTCTGTCAAAAAATTAGATTCCAAAGTCAATAACTTCTTCTTTAATTGATTTATGAGTGTTCAAAGTAACCCCGGCGGGTTTCTTGAACGCCTATAATGAAACCATGCGATTTCGATGTTACCTCCCAGATAAGGTTTGTTTGAACACCTCAGAACTAAAAATCCTTGTTGTCGAGAAAAAAATGTTATGCAACAGAAATGCACAATTTACATAAAATAAAGTATTTTATTAGTTACCAACAGTAAACGGCATTCATTGTAACAAATAAATATGAAATATATATGAAAAAACAGCGGTATTCCTACAAAATGTATTATGAACGGAACTAATCTAATATTTGGCATTAATTGAACTGTTTTAAAAATGAAGGTACCCAGAACAAAATGAATCAAAATTATTTATTGCAAACTTTTCAGTCATGGGCGAAGATGATTCGCACCAAACACGAAGGCTCCTCTTCTGTCTATTTGTGGGTCTGGCAGAGCTGGTAGTTATAACCAATACTTGAGAAAACCCCAATTAAAGGCTATAGAGCACGGCAACTCAATGTGTCGGAGAGCTGGGCTAGAGTTACGACAATTTTGTGAAGCCCTTACTGAGCGCCACCGTTTTTCAAAAGTAAGAAATAGGAAATTTGTATAATCGATGCCCTTGAATTCAAACACAATTTAAGACTAGGAAACAATGTTTATTACTTGGAAAGCTGTTCTCTCAAGGGGTATGAAACATAAACTTAAAAAGCAGCTGTGAAATTCTAAACAGTTACTCATGAATTATTTTATATGTCAAGTGACAAGATTGTTAATGGGCCCCGATTATAGATCTATAATAGGTTCACACAAATTTGAGCTGTACCACAGCTTTTTCATTAATTCATGTGAGAATAAATTTTAATATACAACTAATGGCTGCTGCCTGAATGAATAGGTTGATTTTTGATATGATGAATTTCTTCAAAACGGTGTGTCTGCTGTCACTCAAATAGAGAAGTCATACGACCTGATGGTGAAGAAAATTGGCTCTTCAGATTCCTGGTATTCTCAATCATAAAGGGAACAGGAATACCATGGTGGTAGATCCCAGCTATTCTTCAATGATTCATATATGGACAAAACAGCACACTATGGACTCCAAGCAGTGGTTGTTTCCAAATATTAAAGAGATTGCTCCTAGCTCAATAAATAATAATAATCCTTAGTTCATGATTGTTCTAATGAAATATTTGGTTTCATTTAACTTCTTGCATGGAAGTGATAATAAAAAAAGCCTTGAGGGTCAGCCATCTTCCTCTTTAGTTAGCCTTAAATCTGAAAGGGAATATCAGTGATTAATGGGATAATCCTGATATTTCAAAGAAATCTCAATAAGATGAGGTCGATTTAGTTACCTTCCATTTAACTGGATGGCCACAGGAATACTCCACTCAACTCAAATATTTCTCACGGCGTGCCTGCTCTGATTTGAGCTTCAACAGCAAAAATGCCAAAAAGGCGGAATTACGCCTCAAAATCATATTTATACATGAACATTATTTTTTGCTATCGTTGACGTCCTTGAAAATTAGATGACACAGAAACTTTCTTCATGCTGAATTTGGGGAAATAAAAGTCCCTAGATTTGAGAGTGCGTCTCACACAGAAACATAACGCTTTGTTCGGAGTGGTGTCCTAACATTTGATCACAGGCGGAACTGCACCTTGAATCGCCAAATTGATTTTTGACCACCGAACAACATGCGCTTGTACCCTAATGTCAGAACGAATTACAGATGTCTGATGTCTGTCATGAAATTGACAACTAGCAAACTACTTATAACCTTAGATTATATGAAAAATATACTAGTAAACATGCATCAAAGCGATGAAATGAAATTAATATTGGAACAACCAAGATACTTGAAATCCAGAGTGCCTGAAATGAAAGAAAAACATATGAATTACACAATTTATCTTGCTACAAATAACCAAACCTCAGCCAGGCCACACCAATCCCTCAGGAGAAAAAACCCACGGAATATTACTTTTCCGCAACTACTTTGAAAAGGTATTTTATAGCGTTACAATCACCCCCTTCCAAGAAATAAATTTGTCATGGCAATGACAAATTTCCCTAGCCTCATTTTTTTTTAGAACTTAAAACTATGAATGAATCATTACTTCAGTAATACTGAAGTATTCAGTCCCTAACCTAGTTATTGAATCCATCTATACCTAATCAACCTTTGGCCAAAGTTTACTACCTAACAACTCCTACAATTATTTACACTATAAACATCCATTTTGTTCGCAAAATTTTTAATGACTAAATAGCATCAACCACCTAACTCTGATTCTTGATCAGATTGGCACAATTCATTTGTGACAACAGATACATCTGACAGGGAACCTTGATATGGTTTTAAGTCTTGTATATGCCAAACACCAGCATCACTGCCATCTTCATTCTGTAAAACATACACCAATTTTGATTTCTTTTTGGCAACGGTACATAAAGTATAACGAGGAGCTAACTTCTGAGCAAAATGCTTAGAAGCATCAGATAAGACTTTATTTCTTTTCCATACTTTATCCCCGACAAAAAATTCGACATCTCGTCTACGCAAATTATAATATTTGGCATTCTTCACATGAGAAGCATGTATCTTATCCTGAACCGTTTTAAAAATATCCCTTAAATGTCCTAAATTTTTAGCCCAATAGTCTCTATCCCCTAATTGCAAATTTGTTTCCTTATTTTTTCCATAATAATTTCCATCGCATGGAATTTCCCTACCAAAATTTAGAAATGCAGGACTATAGCCTGTTACTTCATGTACTGATGTTCTCAGAGCATAAGCTATTTTTCCAATCTCCTTGTCCCAATTTTTATGATTATCGTTAACATAACTACGAATGGCAGTACATATTGTTCTATTTGAACGCTCTACAAAATTAGATTGGGGATGGTAGTAAGGTGTGTAGAAAAATGAAGTGTTGTATTCTTTGACTAGATTCTTTATGGATTTACTAACCAGCTGTCTTCCATTGTCACAAATGATGTACTGTGGCACTCCATATACCAAAAAGACATCGTTTTCAAGAAATCGATTAATACTCTTTGAAGTTGCATTTCGTAGAGGGCATATCAGTGAATACTTGGTAAACCAATCACTAACAACCAGAATATATTGATAACCGTTTGAGCTGCGTGGTAATGGACCCATCAAATCCATGGCAATTACCTGCCAAGGAAAACGAACTTTCTTTTCCACACCCATCAATCCGAATTTTGCATGATTGGGAGCTTTTTGTGAAGCACAAGTTTTACACGATTTGACAAAACGATAAATATCCTGCCTCATTTTTGGCCAATAATAAGTCAGTAAGACCCTCGAGATAGTTTTGGCGTAACCCGCGTGAGCAGCGGTTGGAACATTATGACAATTAATTAAAATTTTTTTGCGTTGAGACTTTGGAACTAATAGTTTCCATTCAGAAATATTAGTATTTAAAGGAATTTTTGAAGGAATCAATTTATAAACATAATTATTTTTGACAGACCATTGAGGAAACTTTTCCGGATTTTTCAAAACTTTTAAACGCAGATTCTTATAAAAAGTATCCAAGTCCTCAAGGTTGATGTCCAAAGATATATTATCATCAGGATTGCCTGACAAAGTTAAAACTTCTTTTTCCGTGGATTCCAAAGGACTCCTGGACAAAGCATCGGGGACTACATTGAATTTCCCCTTTCTGTGAACTAATTCAAAATCATATTGGCTAAGCCTAACACACCATCTAGCAAGACGGCCTACTGGATCTCTTTTCTTTAATAGCCACTTCAAACTTTCATGATCAGATATCAACGTGAATTTAACCCCTTCAATATAAGCCCTGAATTTTTCGCAACCAAATATGCATGCTAAACATTCTTTTTCCGTTGTGCTGTAATTTTTCTCACTTTTAGACAAAGTTCTAGATGCGAATGCTATAACCTTTTCCTCATTGTCTTGATTCTGTGTAAGGACACAACCTAAACCTGTGTCGGAGGCGTCGCATTGGATGGTGAAAGGTAATTTGAAATTTGGGCTAGACAAAATTGGAGCAGAGACCAATGCCTGCTTTACTTCGACAAAAGCTTCATCGGCTTCCTTTGTCCAGACAATTTTTTGACCTTTTTTCTTATTACATATTAAATTATTTATAGGTGACATTAAAGTGGAAAAATGAGGAATAAATCTACGATACCAGCTACACATTCCGGTAAAACGTTTCACTTCGGTGGTAGTTTTTGGTTGAGGGAAATTTACCATGGCCGCAACTTTATCAAAGTCAGTTCGCAAACCTAACCGATCAACTATAAATCCTAAATATTTCAACGATGGTTTGAAAAATTCACATTTATCAATGTTTACTGTTAAATTTGCATCTCTTAAACGACTTGCTACTTCTTTGAGTAATTTGATATGTTGTTCAAAAGTTGGGGAGACAATGATAATATCATCGAGGTAAACGAAAATGTTAGGTTCTAGCTCAGCACCAAATATAGCGTCCATTAAACGTTGTTGACATTGACTAGCTCCTGTTAAACCAAATGGCATGACAGTAAAATTGAATGAGCCACGACCGGGAATAGAAAATCCAGTTTTTTGCTTTGAGGCATCATCCAGTGGAATCTGCCAGAAGCTACTTCTCAAATCGACCGAAGAGATATAGTTGGCATCTCTCAACATTTGTAATATTCTGTCCACAGAGGGCAATGGATAATTGTCTTTTTTTGTAACAGAATTAAGCTTTCTGCCATCAAAACAGAATCTATAAGTTCCATTTGCCTTTTTTACTAAAAGAACTGGAGATGACCACGGACTATTTGATGGCTCCACCACCCCGAGCTCAAGCATCTGATCTAATTCCTTGTTTAGGTGATCCAACATATAAGGAGAAAATAAATACTGACGTTCTTTGAAAGGTTGTGCATCACCAGTTTCAATGTGATAGGTGAGTTTATGTGTACGTCCCAATTTACCTTTGTTATTTAGAATTTCAAATTCTTCTATAACTCTAGTGGCTTCTATTCTTTGAAACTCTGTCAGATTACTAAAATTAGTGTTGTTACTATATTTCTGATTGCTATTTTCGACGGCTACTATATTTACGTTATTACTATTAATGCTCCAGGTGTTATGTTTAAAATCTAAATGTAGTTGGAATTTATTGCAGAAATCACTACCAAGAATGAAAGAATATTTAAGCGAAGAGACTATTAAAAAATTTACAAGTTTACACTGACCTTGTACACACAAAGGCAAACTGACAACACCAGAAACTGGTTGTTGAACCCCGTCAGCAGTTTTCACAAACTTACTGCTTGACTTTACCATTCTCACATCAAACATCTTTATGAAATCCAAGCCCTTTGCACCTATCAAAGAAGTGTTAGCACCACTATCTAATAAACATGTTATTTCTTGATCAAAAATTTTTACTGAAACATACGGGCGGTTATCCATTTCCTTTTTAACAAAAACTGGGGCAAAATTGTTATCTGCACACAACTTATTTAAGAAATTACGAACAAATTTCAAAAGATTTTTTTGTTCATTAAAAATGGTTTCAGAAGTCAAAATTGTTTTTGTTGGCCTTCTATGTTGAGGTAAAAGCGGGCCAGTAGAATTTACCTCTGCGCTCCGTTTCCCGAACAATTAACACAATTTTTCTTCATGACTCCAGGCTTGCCACAAGAAAAGCAAAAAATAGTACGCTTCTGCGTACAATGATGGTAAGTGTGATTTTTTAAATTACAATTCCAGCACACCACGGATTTACCCCTACGAGCATTATTATTACTACCACTCTCATTATGCTGAGAACTAGATGATACATCTACTTGAGCTGAACATTTTGAAAATCGATTTTGTTTTCTTCTGTGATCAGGATGATTTTGTCTACTTGGATTGTGTGAGAAATTTGACAAATTACGGCTACAAGACTCTACTTCATCATCCAAATCATAAACCAATGAATTGACATGTGATTTTCTATTTTGATTTCTGGGCATATTATCCCTATGAACCTGTTCAATCATTTTGGCATCTGAAATCAAATCATCAACCGTGGCATAATTTTTCAAAGATAAATTTACAACAAATTCTTTTCTCAAATTCTTTTTTATCCATTTGACTTTTGTTGTGACAGCCGGTGCAGAACTCAAACGATTGAAAAGTTGTTCCATAACTGCTGCATAAAATACTACTGGTTCATCAGGATGTTGTTTTCTCTGTTTGATAGTATCCCATAGACGTTCATCATAGTCATCTTCTAAAAAATCTTGTTCTAATTTTCTAACAAGTGAATCCCAATCTTTCACTAAACCTGTATCTTTGACATGGCGGAACCACAATAAGGCCTTTCCAGAGAAAAGATCTACTGCTGAATCAAAAAGCTGACTTTTATTCACATGCCTTGCTTCTGCAAGTTCTGACACCCTTTCAAGAAATGACTTTACCCCCACAGTATTATTTGTGCCATCAAATTTTAAATCCCACTTATAAATTGCAACGGTTTTACTGGGAACTGGTACAGAAATGGTTGAAATAACATTTGAAGAGGCAACATTACTTGAAACAGGTGCCGAAGCATTTTCAATAATTTTGCCATCTAGATCTGATTCTAGGGTCAAGGTGGTAGCATAAGCTTCATTTTTAAAAGTGACTTCATTGTGATTTGTAGGAATAATTTTCATCCTTTGTATTCTATTGGATACATGAATCAAACGAGAATGTAAACGCAAATATAAACTATCAGTTGGAGAACCATTAAACTCATCAATCTGCGTTTTTATATTGTCTAATGTAGTATCTATGGCAAGCTTTTCTGATTCAAATTCATATTCCAGATCATCAAAGGGTCTCCTCGGTTAAGATGGTCGAAATGCCCTTAATCACGAAATTTCGATTTGACCCTCGAATGATGTTACCTAGGTCTGAAAAACATTCACCATATATTTTTTTTCCTCCTCCCCCTATTTTCCCCCCTCTGAGGGTGAAAAAATTGCATTTTTCATGTTTTATTTTTTTTCTCTCACTCCAGGACTCGAAAAATATTGAAAAAATTCAAGTATATGAAAGACAGTCTGTTCTTCGAAATAAAATTTTTTGGGCCCTCGGCCCCCCCATGATGGCCTTCAAAAAAAATTTTAAAATTTTAAATTGGAAAAAAATGGCAGAAAACCCAGGTGTCCCGGGTGATATTATTTCATCATTTCAGTGGGGCTGATATGTACTATAATAACTAGTATCGTTCATTTCGGTATCAGTGGTGGCACTTGAGAAAAAGACATTTTTTGTGAATTTTTTATGAAAAATTGGCTGTAACTTTTTTGTCATTGATTTTATTGAAAATTTTCAGGGGACAAAAACTGTTTAAAATGCCATTTTACATAAGTACACTCAAATTCAATTGACTTATTCTGAAATGTTGAGTTATTATACAAGTTGAAAGATTTTCACTTGGAGATTTTTCACATTAAATATAGCCAACAACTGTTTTTTATCAATTTTCACAGAAATCTGATACACATACACGAAAGCGTGCCTTTTATTGTCATTCATTATTTTTTCGCCCCCCTTGTGAGAATGAACATTTTGTATTTTTTACGATTTATTTTTTCTCATAATCTATAATCTTGAAAAAATAATATCAATGGAAAATAGTATGATCTCCAAAATAAAATTTTCAGGCTATATGGACCGCTATTCAATTCACTTATTCTAAAATGTTGAGCTATTATACAAGTTGAAAGATTTTCACTCAGAGATTTTTCACATTAAATATAGCCTATAACTGTTCTTTATCAATTTTCACAGATACCCAATACACACACACACACACACACACGAAAGCGTTCCGCGTGTTTGTTACTTTTTCTTTTCTTTTTCTTCCCCCTCTTTCCCCTTCTGAGAGTTAAAATTCAGTACTTTTTGTTTTATCATTTCACACACACATTCGGCATAGTCGGTGGGTGAACGAATTGTTCAAGAGATGATTTCTTTTATTATTTTTCTCATAATCTATAATATTGAAAAAACTAATATGTATGGAAAATAGTATGGCGTTCAATATGAAATTCTCAGGACCCTCCGGGCCACCCATTGAGGCATTTGAAAAAAATTATTGAATTTTCATTTGAGAAAAATGGTATGGAATGTCTCGGGCGATAACCATTCCATTATTAGTTATGGAGGATTTTCGTAATCCTCTATATCTGCTCAAACGAAGCGAAATTGATAATATTGAAAAACTACCAATGGAAAATCGAATGATCACCAATCGAGGAAAGGTTATAAGCAAGAGAATTGACAAAACAATCATTTTTTGTGTTCAACCAAAAATTATTAAGATGATATTATTGATTGTGTTTTTGTACAACATATCTTATTCAACCTCGTAACCGACAACATTTAGAATTTCCTTTCAACAAATCTTACGTGTCTATCAGTTTTCTATAAAAAAGGGATTAGTTACATTCAATGTGTGAAATGCCTTGGTGAACATTGTTTAAACGTCGCTCAACTTTTCATAGTGTATCATTAATTTTTTTGAATATTTTTGTTAAAATGAATGATAAAAAAGTAACCTATAATTTTCAATTGAGAATTCTTGAAAACTACCTCTTTGCCAATTATCACCACTGAAAACGACGAACGTTACTTATTGTGATAACGCATATCAGTCTTATCGAAATGTTGGAAAGGTTATCGCCCGAGACATTCAATGCCATTTTTCTCGAATGAATATTCAATAATTTTTTTCAAATGCCTCAATGGGTGGCCCGAAGGGTCCTGAGAATTTCATATTGAACACCATACTATTTTCCATACATATTATTTTTTTCAATATTATAGATTATGAGAAAAATAATAAAAGAAATCATCTCTTGAACAATTCGTTCACCCACCGACTATGTCTAATGTGTGTGTGAAATGATAAAACGTAAAAAATACTAAATTTTAACTCTCAGAAGGGGAAAGAGGGGGAAGAAAAAGAAAAGAAAAAGTAACAAACACGCGGTACGCTTTCGTGTGTGTGTGTGTGCGTGTGTGTGTATTGGGTATCTGTGAAAATTGATAAAGAACAGTTATAGGCTATATTTAATGTGAAAAATCTCTGAGTGAAAATCTTTCAACTTGTATAATAGCTCAACATTTTAGAATAAGTGAATTGATTAGTGGTCCAGATAGCCTGAAAATTTCATTTTGGAGACCAAACTATTTTCCATTGATATTATTTTTTCAAGATTATAGATGAGAAAAAATAATAAATCGTAAAAAATACAAAATGTTCATTCTCACAAGGGGGTCAAAAAAATAATAAATGAAAATAAAAGGTACGCTTTCGTGTGTGTGTATCAGATTTCTGTGAAAATTGATAAAAAACAGTTGTTGGCTATATTTAATGTGAAAAATCTCCAAGTGAAAATCTTTCAACTTGTATAATAGCTCAACATTTCAGAATGAGTCAATTGAATTTGAGTGTACCCTATGTAAAATTGCATTTTAAACATTTTTTGTCCCTTGAAATTTTTCAATAAAATCAATGACAAAAAAGTTACAGCCAATTTTTCATAAAGAATTCACAAAAAATGCCTTTTTCTCAAGTGCCACCACTGATAACGAAATGAACGATACTAGATGTTATAGTACATATCAGCCCCATTTAAATGATGAAATAATATCACCCAGGACACCTGGGTTTTCTGCCATTTTTTTCCAATTTAAAATTTTAAAAATTTTTTTGGAGGCCTTCATGGGGGGCCCGGGGGCCCAAAAAATTTTATTTCGAAGAACAGACTGTCTTTTATATACTTGAATTTTTTCAATATTTTTCGATTCCTGGAGTGAGAGAAAAAAAATAAAACATGAAAAATGCCATTTTTTCACCCTCAGAGGGGGGAAGATAGGGGGAGGAGGAAAAAAAATATATGGTGAATGTTTTTCAGACCTGGGTAACATCATTCGAGGGTCAAATCGAAATTTCGTGATTAAGGGCATTTCGACCATCTTAACCGAGGAGACCCTTTAAGATCTCTACCAGCTTCCTTCTGTAAACATTTAGTTAGAATTTTACGTTTATCATGAATATCTCTCGTTGTTGTTATGCCACGAATCCGTAGTTCATAGTTCAGTTCGTCAACGAGTAAGTTTCGAGGCTTCATTTCATGTGCCATTTTTATCCTTAAACTACGTTCTATAGTGAAAAAGTGTTTACCAAAAATCCACTGACAGCCCAATCCAAAATAAAGAGCTCGAAAAATTTAAAAATTTTACTATCCAACTTGTCCACCCTTTTTATCAAAGATATACACCCTGAACTTCAATACGAGTAGAATTTTTCAATCTTGCCAAATGAAAATGATCACTCAAAGGTTAATTTGAATACTTTCTTACTAAATTTGGCCTAACTGTAGAATCATTTGAGAATGTTCCAGTCAGTTTGGGCTTTCATAAAAGCAACCGAATCTTTCAGTATTTTCTTCAAACTATGTGCCTATGATTATTCAAAATTCAAACAAGTTTTACTACATTCACTTCGATAGTCATAAAGTTTCTAGGATGATTACTTAGGAATTTCCAATGTCTAAAACAATGGAACACTCACAAAACTCACACTTCCACAAATCGAACTGCTCTATTCCTATCAATGAATAGTTCCCAATGAATTGTGGTCTTAGAAATGTATCCGAGAACCATTTACCAGTGAAATGATTACAATTTCAAAAGAACCAGCAACGTAATCATAAATGGAACCTCCCAAAGACAAAAAAAACAATTCTGTCAGTGAAAATGAGTAGTGAGATTCACTTAGTTCTAAACTAAGGATTAACCTAACCTATCAATGAAAAAAAATGTATTGGGAAACTAGATGCGAAAATGATTTTACGAGTGAAAATTGTGTAGGTTCACTAGTTTCAACTTTCAGCTAAGTATATCTATGATCAGTTCTAGTTGCTCTATTTGTGGTCCAGAAAAGTATCCGAGAATCATTTACCAGTGAAATGATTACAATTCTTGAAGAACCCACAATAAAAACATCAATGAACACACAAAGATATTAAATGTATTAGGAGATTAGATTCAAAATAACACTGTTAGCAAAAACGAGCAGGGAGACCCACTATGTCCCAATTTTACTCAAGATTATTGACATTAATTGAATCTCATCAAATATCTCAAAAGTAATACCTGGAACTTAATTCTAATCAAAAGTGCTGTTTCTCCTCCACAGGAACAGCAAAGCCAGACTGAGGATGACTAAATTCAGCAGTCACTTGTGCAATTCAACCCTAAATGTAAAATGTTAAAAGCAGACCAATAGTTGTAACAACTCCACAAAAATGCCTGGCCCCACGTTGGGCGCCAAAAAGTTCTATAACCAATACTTGAGAAAACCCCAATTAAAGGCTATAGAGCACGGCAACTCAATGTGTCGGAGAGCTGGGCTAGAGTTACGACAATTTTGTGAAGCCCTTACTGAGCGCCACCGTTTTTCAAAAGTAAGAAATAGGAAATTTGTATAATCGATGCCCTTGAATTCAAACACAATTTAAGACTAGGAAACAATGTTTATTACTTGGAAAGCTGTTCTCTCAAGGGGTATGAAACATAAACTTAAAAAGCAGCTGTGAAATTCTAAACAGTTACTCATGAATTATTTTATATGTCAAGTGACAAGATTGTTAATGGGCCCCGATTATAGATCTATAATAGGTTCACACAAATTTGAGCTGTACCACAGCTTTTTCATTAATTCATGTGAGAATAAATTTTAATATACAACTAATGGCTGCTGCCTGAATGAATAGGTTGATTTTTGATATGATGAATTTCTTCAAAACGGTGTGTCTGCTGTCACTCAAATAGAGAAGTCATACGACCTGATGGTGAAGAAAATTGGCTCTTCAGATTCCTGGTATTCTCAATCATAAAGGGAACAGGAATACCATGGTGGTAGATCCCAGCTATTCTTCAATGATTCATATATGGACAAAACAGCACACTATGGACTCCAAGCAGTGGTTGTTTCCAAATATTAAAGAGATTGCTCCTAGCTCAATAAATAATAATAATCCTTAGTTCATGATTGTTCTAATGAAATATTTGGTTTCATTTAACTTCTTGCATGGAAGTG
This sequence comes from Zygogramma bicolorata, assembly GCA_032362365.1. NCBI lineage: Eukaryota > Metazoa > Arthropoda > Insecta > Coleoptera > Chrysomelidae > Zygogramma > Zygogramma bicolorata. The sequence goes on from JAVJAQ010001655.1 coordinate 30,900, forward strand.
ATAATAAAAAAGCTTTGAGGGTCAGCCATCTTCCTCTTTAGTTAGCCTTAAATCTGAAAGGGAATATCAGTGATTAATGGGATAATCCTGATATTTCAAAGAAATCTCAATAAGATGAGGTCGATTTAGTTACCTTCCATTTAACTGGATGGCCACAGGAATACTCCACTCAACTCAAATATTTCTCACGGCGTGCCTGCTCTGATTTGAGCTTCAACAGCAAAAATGCCAAAAAGGCGGAATTACGCCTCAAAATCATATTTATACATGAACATTATTTTTTGCTATCGTTGACGTCCTTGAAAATTAGATGACACAGAAACTTTCTTCATGCTGAATTTGGGGAAATAAAAGTCCCTAGATTTGAGAGTGCGTCTCACACAGAAACATAACGCTTTGTTCGGAGTGGTGTCCTAACATTTGATCACAGGCGGAACTGCACCTTGAATCGCCAAATTGATTTTTGACCACCGAACAACATGCGCTTGTACCCTAATGTCAGAACGAATTACAGATGTCTGATGTCTGTCATGAAATTGACAACTAGCAAACTACTTATAACCTTAGATTATATGAAAAATATACTAGTAAACATGCATCAAAGCGATGAAATGAAATTAATATTGGAACAACCAAGATACTTGAAATCCAGAGTGCCTGAAATGAAAGAAAAACATATGAATTACACAATTTATCTTGCTACAAATAACCAAACCTCAGCCAGGCCACACCAATCCCTCAGGAGAAAAAACCCACGGAATATTACTTTTCCGCAACTACTTTGAAAAGGTATTTTATAGCGTTACATAGTCCTTATCGAAGTTAATAACTGGTGCAATAATAATTATCTTAATCTCAACTTAGGAAAATGTAAAATAGTTTCATATCATAGAAAACGTACGCCTATTATTTACGACTATGCAATTGATAATGTTTCTCTTGACAGATGTATAACTTACAAGGATTTAGGAGTGACCTTTGACACAAAATTAACATTTGACAATCACTTATGTAACATTTCATCGTCAGCGCTCAGACTGTTGGGTTATTTTTCCAGAAACTGGGGAAATTTCTCAGATGTAAATACAATGAGACTATTGTATATGACCTTTATAAGAACCAAACTTGAGTATGCAGCAATTACCTGGTCTCCAGTTTATCAAAACTCCGTCCAAAGATTGGAAAAAGTTCAAAGGAAATTTTGCAAACTTATATTCTTCAAATGTAATGGCTACTATCCTTCAAGAGGTTATGATCACGGAACTCTACTTAGCTCTCTCAACTTACAATCTTTGGTCGAAAGAAGACAATGCATGGCATTAACATTCCTGTATAAACTCCTCAATAACGAAATCGATTGTGGTTATCTGCTTTGCAAAATACAATTTCTGGTCCCTCGTAGACAATCCAGACAAGCTGTTACATTTTATAATACATTTACTAGAACGAATATCTTACAAAAATCTCCAATATATTCCATGTGTCATCTTTTCAATAGTATCTCTCATTTATGTGATATACATAATGATAGCCTAGCAATTATTTTAGAAACTTATATAAATACTTAGCATGTACATTTATTATTATTCTCTCTGTAATTGGGTGAAAACCTGTTGAGAATAAAGAATTGAAATC
>JAVJAQ010001656.1:0-101042 GCA_032362365.1 Zygogramma bicolorata
TTGTTACACGCCCTCTTCAGTCATACTCAAAACTTACTGGCAAAGATGGCGACTTAATCAAACATCAGTCCAATTTGTACCATATCCGAGCGGAAGAAAAAGGTAATAAAATTTACCATTTTTTATCAAAAGGCATTATTTTGATTTTGATGAATCATTTTATTTCAGCTAAATTATTTATAGCGACTTTCAAAAACAAAAATTTGGAAGTGGGTAATATGTTGGACAGGGAAAGAAAAAATCAAATAGATGAAAATCGAAAGAGACTGTCACCTATCATCAAAACAATAATTTTACATGGCAGACAAAATATACCACTACGTGGACACAGGGATGATACAACCGTTTTAGGACTGAATAGTGACGGAGATTCAAGTTTAACAAACCACAATGATGGCAACTTTAAGGCACTTCTTCGATTTCGGGTGGAAAGTGGTGACAAAGACCTTGAAAATCACCTGAAAAATGCTAAGTCGAACGCCACCTATATTAGTAAAACCACGTGTAATTCCCTAATTAAATACTGCGGAGAGGAAATTTTGAATATTCTTATTAATCAGGTTAACGAAAGCAAATATTATAGTGTTCTTTTCGATGAAACAACAGACGTGTCACACCACTCTCAACTCAGTGTTTCCATACGCTATTTTTTTAATGGTACAGTCCGAGAAGATTTTGTTGGGTTTACAGATCTTCATTCAGATAACTACGATCCCTCTGAAAACGAAAATGTTGAAAGCTCAATAGAACCTAAAATCGATGGTAAAACTTTGGGTACAAGTGTTATACGAAAACTTCAGAAGCTAGGTTTTGATCTACAAAATTGTGTTGGTGTTGGGTGTGACGGCTGTAGTACAAACGTTTCAGATGTTCGGGGAGCTGTTCACGAAATTCAGAAGACTGCGGTTAATGCAGTTTTAAGTTCATGTTTTAATCACAGACTTAATTTATCTATTTCCAAAACTATGAATGTAAAATGTGTTAAAAACGTGATGGGTATTATGCAAGAAGTTGTGACATTCTTTAATGCATCGGCAAAGAGGCATTTTGTTCTTAAAAAATTTTTAAAAAATAGTTTGAATAGTCCATGTGAAACCAGGTGGATTGAAAGGCATGACTCTATACTTCAGTTCAAAATTGATTTTTTAAAAATATGTGCTGCGCTTGATGAAATTTCGGAATGGAATGAAGCAAATTCATCAAGTAAGGCCCATATACTTTCTAAAGCAATTTGCGACTACGAATTCATTTTGACAGTGTATGTACTTTCTGAAATTTTCAATGTTACCTTGCCGTTAAGTAAGTTTCTTCAGGGAAAAAATATCGGATTAGATAATGCTGCCTCATATGTAACAAATGTTATTGACGTTTTAAAACAAAAAAGAACACATTCAGAAAATGAATTCGCGTCAATAATCCAGAGTGCTTCCGACACCTATAGAAGCCTTTGCTGTAGAATTGAAAGTTCCTCGCTTAGCATCTAGACAAACCAAGCGGGACAATCCTCCAGCTTCAAATGCAGTAGATTATTGGAGAAAAGTAATTTTTATTCCAGTTTTGGACTACATAATATCAGATTTAACTGAAAGATTTTCGGAAAAAGTGTTAAAATGTTTTTCACTTAATGAATTAATTCCCATTAATTTACTGAATTTGATGGACTACAATAGCCTTAAAGAAAAGATGACTTTAATATGTCATCAGTTTTCAGGATTAATTGAGAATGTTGAAGATGAGAGTGGGAGATTGTTGGGTGAAGTACAAATATTTCAAAAAGCTATCCATAAAAACACATGTCGCCAAACTGCTATCGAAACACTCATGAGCATAGACCAAAGTTTTTATCCCACAATCTCAAAATATTTGAAAATTTTAGTAACGCTACCAATATCAGTGGCTACTGCCGAAAGAAGCTTTTCTACTTTGCGAAGAGTCAAAAGTTGGATGCGTTCTTGTATGAAACAGGATCGTTTGGATGGATTGGCCCTTTTGCATATACATAGGGACATTGAAATTGAAAGGGTTATTGATAGATTTTCCGAGAAGTCTAGAAGATTACAGTTTGTTCTATGATTATTATTATGTTTTTACTTTTTATTTTATAGAACTTATTTCTAACTTAACTAATATTAGCATCCATTGCTGATATAATAATTTTGTTTATTTTGCTGGTTTCATTATTCAGTAGTAGTAATATGCTTTGGTTAATTTTCTAAGTATATTATGTTATTTTGTAATATATATGAGTATGTTTCACTATTTGATTTCTATATTGATTCATTTTTTAAAAAATATTACTGTTATTTCGGAATCGCCCCCCCTCAGAAAAATCCTAGATCCGCCCCTGACTCTAGGAACCGAAATCCAAAGTTGTCGTTCCACACGTTTCCAAAGAGAAATACATCTTTGGTGGAAAACATTACGGAGAGTGGATTGAAAGAGAGAAAATAGACAAGTACAAGGCTTGGAAAATTAAACTGAAACTGCATAAATCACCATCTAGAGCAGCTTCAGTGTGTTCCTTGATTTCTTTCTTGTTACCTGGTGAGTCTGTTTGTCTATTTTTAGGCGAAGTTATGGCGCATTTCATCATCCATGTAATAAAAGCCTCTTTGGTTCACTATAATACTACACTGAAACTAAGTATGTCCTGGAAACAATATTATTAGAATTTGAAAAAATGCATATATGTTCACCTCCAATGAATAGTATTGTGCGGCTATTCAAATCGTCATAAACACAGTTATATTAACCTTCACGAGAAAAATTTCGTACGATGAAAATATAGCAATAAAACCACCAAAATCTTGTCTATCGAGGACAACTGATGACTGTTTAGCGCGTTATTTCGTAAATGTAAACAAGGCAACTATTTCAAAATGGTGGATATAGTTTGACCACCACTAGCGCCCTCATCGGTCGATATTCTTCCCTATTGTCAGACTTTAAATGTTGTGAGAAATTCTGCCTATATTTCTGTTCTGACATTAAATTGACAGATGTACCAGTGTCAACTATAAATCTGATTGGCTTCAGATTAACATCAATGGTAATTTCTGGCAGTGACTTGTTTCTGTGATTTATGTTAAACGAATGGTCTGAATCACTTTCATCTTGTTGTATGGCGCAATTGACATTACTTGTTGAAGATCCTGTTGTTGCTTCTGTTTGACAGGTTGATTGTGGGTGGTTGTATTGTTTTGAGTTCTGCCTATTCGTGTTCTGACGTTGTCGATAGTTGGTTTGTTCAGCTGTGGTGATGGCTGATCTGTTTTGTTGTGCTGCTTAGAAAACATTGGCAAAAATGGCAAAATGACCTTGTTTAGCACAAAAGTGACATGTTACGTTGAATGCTGGACAACTTTTTCTTCCACCTGCATGCCAACGGTATCCACAATTTCTGCATATTCTGTTTTCATTGCTGTTAATTATTGAGGGTTTGTTTTTGTTGAAATTTTTGTTCCTTTTATGATTGTTGGTAGATCTTATTTTATTGCTTCTTCTGTGTTTTCCATTTCGTACACCTGTTTTTCTGTAATCTCGTAAACTTTCACTTTGCACTTAATTTAAGTAACCGAGAATAGTATTGGTTGCATGGAAGCGCAACCATGTTGAATGCCGCCTCCATTTATTATTTTGTATGAAAACTACTTGAGCCAAATGAAGTCACATTATTATTATTATTATTATTCATTTATTGTTTCTGATGTAGTTTGTTTAGCTTGACGTGAATTGTATATTTCAAACTCTACATTAATTTGCGGTGTGAAGTGCATATCTAGCTTAAGCTTGACAATTTCGTAATTAGGTCTAACAACCGGGATGTTTGTTGTAGGGTGAATTTGAGGTGCTGGTTCCGGTAGTGTATTGAATATATCAAATACTTCTTCACCTATGCAATGTAGAAGCATAGCCTGTTTTCTGTCATCACTCGTTATTCCCGATGCAATAAGAAAATTGTCAAAACGCTTGATCCATTTCTGCCATCTTACTCCTACATTCCTATGTCATGCATTGTCCATCGTGGTGTTTCGTAAATATCTTTCGTCGCCAATAACTGATATATGGGTGCTACCGCTTAACTCGTTTGTTGTTGTTAACTGTTTTTTTTTTACTTTAATGTTTTAATGTTCAATTGGGAAGAATTTTTACCGATGAGGGCGCTGATGCCTGTTCAAAAATGTCGGCTCCAAACAGTAATCAGCTGATCGTAATGTGTCAAAACATATGTTTACTATTGTTTAAGTTGTATTCTTCCTTGTGTTTTTTCGAGTTTTGGCGAAGTTCTGTGTAAAACAAATTAGAAGATTATTCAGTGTGTGAATGTGTTAGAGAAAATTTTTTTCGTACGATAATTATTAAAATGAGGAATACATATATATGGAAAGAAAGGTTACGATTTCTTTCTTTTCTACTAAAACATTCATCCACAAAACAGCTCACATTATAATCCAATCAAATAAACAGTTCAAGAGCCCAAAATGACGATGGACAGAATCTGGCGCAAACTTTAGGGGATAATAAGGACACCCTCAGGGCTATTCACTAAGCAGAGTTGTTATGGATAGCGACTAAAAAATGTCGTTATGTTCAAGGTCAGTTGCTAAGCGCGAAATCGGTATTCACTTTTCAAGTTAAGTTGCTACTATAATGACCAGTTGCTGTGAGTAGTGGTTCACAGACAACTGTTTTAGATATCTTGTTAAGGAAAAACAGCTTACCACCGTCATTATGGCAAGTTATTATCAGAGTTGCTACGACGGTTAGCAACTGCGATAACCACTTTACTTAGTGAATAGCCCTGCCTATGTCTGCCGGAATCCACAGCTACTTTTCGGGTAGGTGAGAATTTTACGAAAAAAGTTTATTTGATGGGACTATTAATTCATTTTGACATTGTTATAAATAAATGTCAATTTCATCAAATCGCAAAAGCGAAGCACAAGAACACCAAAATGCACCACAATTTCAGATCACATTCGACAGTGACAGTGACAGAAGTTTGTTTTTGTTTTACTTGATGAAATAGTTCAAATATTTGCCGATAGAGGCGTATCTGGATGATGAACTTCCCAATAAAATGCTGTTTTTTTCTTAGCGTTATTCGCCATCTTCTCTATTTTTCTCTACTCGCAGTCAACTCCTGTCAACTGTCAAAGGTACAATCGGCCAGTTAAATTACAACTTTACTAAAGTTGACCAGTTAAATACTACACTCAGTGATTTTTGCAATTTAACCATTATTTCTTCCTCACTATTAGGATTTCAAGCTAAGCGATACGCTATCTGGTGGCAGTTGACAAACTAAAGTTATCTATTGACAGTTGTCTGTGAAGGTCAAACATTGACGTAATTGTTGTGAACCAATTACTTGAGGAACAAAGAACTTATTCTGTGAATCGATTTTAACTAAACTTTATTTACACATTGATATTTTACCAACTTCTGTATAAGACAAGAGATGAACTACTGTGTCTGAATTAGAACTGTTTTTGTTATGAGTTATAACTATGATTTTATACGTTCAGATAACATAATTGTTTTGTCGGAAGAGAATGAATAAATAAACAAGTTTGATAACATAATTGAGTTCAGTTGAGTTTAAATACATAATCGTTCAACGTTTAGATATGAATGTAAGGATGTTAATTAAATTTCCAAATATTGATATATGAATGGCAAATGATAATGATAGGAAAGAATATGGACTTAAGATTACAAAGTTGACCCTTACATGTACATAACAATCTATGATATGGGAAAGTATCTAACAATAACAAATTATGATATGGGAAGGTATCTAACATAATATACGTCATTGACATCGAATGTTTCCTGTTTAAGCTGCGTTTGAGTTGACGCCCAAAACGACCCGGGCGCGCACTCAATAACCTTATTGCGTTTCTTTTGGAAATCGGGGCTATAGTAAAACCAATAATGATTGAGAGTAAAGCGCGTTGTCATCACTGAACTATATACATAACATAGTTCAGTGGTTGTCATATCTAAATTTTACGTTACCAGTTTGTAGCAGAATCAAAATGTAGTAAGCAGTAGAGTTGTAGGTTGTGGCAAATTATAGATAATACACAATACTAGTACGATTATTATTATTATTATTTATTTATAACAAAAATCAGTAATGAGCTTGTAATGAGTAATACTTATACATTTACTGATCAGTTAAAACTCATTATTTTCTGTATAGTGGTAGATATTCATTACAACTAGTGGCAACGCTGTACGCAACGATATTTCTGTCTTTGTCACTTTACCGTAACTTCCATCTCATCGTTGCAGTCCTCACTAATGTACTTGCAGCCATGAGCGTATCATTGGTTTGTGAATTATACAGCGTGAATTGTACGTTTTACAGTTAGTTAGTCAGCAATCGACGTGTTGTGATAACAATTGGTGAGAATAATAGTGCTAATGAGTGTTTAAGCGTTACATAATTATATTTCTACACCGTTCTCAAACTACTCAAAAAATGGGAGATATGGTCGGACCTTCCACGTCGAAAAAGGTTAAACGGTCGGAGTCTCGGTCAGTAAGAGAAAAACAAATTATACCGCGAGTTTTCACTGTCTTGAAAGAGATCATCAGCCACCAAAAGATGACTTTGTGCATATGTGCTGTAATTCTACGTGTGTACCTCCGAATAACCAACCGGGCATTTCTACATCATTAAGTTCCACAATTATAGTATATTTCACAGTAAATGGTATTGGCTTATTAACTGCAATAAACTACCCGATTTCATCCCATTGTGTACAACTTAAGGGTCTAATTGGTTTTATTATAATCCTTCACACCCGATTTAATCCCATTGTGTACAACTTAAGGGTCTAATTGGTTTTATTATAATCCTTCAGTCAATACCATTTATTGTGAAAACTACTATACAAAAGATAAATTAGTTGATATGTGCTCTGATTATACCGGTGTACCAAAATCATCGATTTACAAAATACTAAGAGAAGCAGAAATTCATGGGGACGTACAAACGCCAAAAAATAGTAGCGGACGAAAAAAAATCACAGTTGATGAAGCCAAAACCAGTATACGCAGAACTATTCACAGTTTCTTTTTCAGAAATGAGCTGCCCACACTACAAACAGTTCTGGAGGCACTTAGCGATCATGAATTGGTCCCAAAAATGGATACAGAAACTTTTAGGAAACTTGTACACGAAATGAAATTTACGTTCGGAAAAGTTGACCGGAAAAGCATTATCATTGAACGTCAAGAAATAATAGCATGGAGAAGAAACTATCTGAGAAAAATTAACGAATTTCGGAAGCTCAAAAAAAAATTGGACTTCATGGACGAGACATGGGTTAACCAAGGACATACGGTCAAAAACGTATGGCAGGATGGTAATATAACAAGTGCCTTTATTGAAGGTTTGTCAGTTGGGTTAAAACAGCCATCTGGAAAAGGTAGTCATCTGATAGTTACGCATATAGGAAGCGACAGTGGATTTTAACCAAATTGTGAATTAATATTTAAATCTAAGAAACAGGCGCATATGAAGAGATGAATGCGTGTTTTGAAAAATGGTTTGAAGCTCTTCCTTGTGGAACCTGGTCTGTCTCGTCTGGACTCCCTTCCTGTCGTTTTGAACCTTACCAAACAATCATGGAAAAAAGCGCATTCAGAATGGTTATTAATAAGAACATCCATTACAAGATGTTTAAGGCGCTCTTCGCTACAAAATTCCCGCAATTAAAAATTCGCGTGGATGAAATGGCGTTGGTCGTGGTTCGTTTTGGTTCCCCCCTCCCCTGCGTTCTCTGTTTCTGGGCGCGTAAAAGATATGTGGCCCGAGAAAACAGAACATTTATTGTGGCGTGCCACATCCCCTCCGGAGCTTTCGCTGTTTCTTCGAAGACTGGAGAAATGCCTGCCGCTGTTTTAAAGAAGAGCAAAAAATGTGGGCGTCGACCACCCTTTTAACCCCTTTTAACCCATGGCGGGTAATCCCCCCGTTGTTCCCCCCCCTCTCCTAGAAAATTGCTGCTTTTTCCACGCTTTTTTTTTTTTTTTTTTCCTTTTTTCCCTTCTTTTCTTTTTTTTTTTCTGTTACCAACCTTCCATCCTGCCGGAAAACATCACCCTCCCTTCCCTCCCCTCCTTTACCAGGTTCCTTTTTTTCCCCGTTGGGGTCCTCTCCTTCTTCCCCCCCCCCCCCTTCTTTTTCTCTTTGTGGTGCCGCGCCACCTTATGATTTCGGGTTGTTTACCATTTTTCCTTTTTCTTTTTTTTTTTTTTTTTTTCTTTTTTTTTTTTTTTTTCCTCCCCCTTTTTTTTTTTTCCCCAGCTTGTATTATTTTTTTCCTTTTTTCTTCCCCCCCCCCATGGGGAAAAAAAATTTTTTTTTTTTTTTTTTTTTTTTTTTTTTTTTTTTTTTTTTTTTTCCTCCCTTTCTCCCCCCTTCTTCTTCCTCTTTCTTCCCCCCCCCCCCCTCCTCCCACCTTTTTTTATTTTTTCTTCCTTTTTAAAAAAAAAAAAAATTTTTTTTTTTTTTATTTTTTACTTTTTTTTTTTTCTTCCTCCCCCCCCTCAAATTACACCCCCCCCCCTTTTTTTTCCTCTCTCTTTCTCCCCTCCCTCCCTTTTTTTTTTTTTCTCCCCCCCGTCTTTTCCTTTTTTCTCGTTGTTCTTGGTTTCCCCCCCCTCCTTTTGCCGGTTTTTCCCCCCTTTTTCCTCCCCCCCCCTTTCCTCCCCTTCTTTCCCTCCCTTCTCTCCCCCCCCCCCCCCCACCCAAACCCACTTTTTTTTTTTTTTTTTTTTTTTTTTTCTTTTTTTTTTTCCCCTCTAACCCCCCCCCTTCCCCCCCTCCCCCCCCTCCTCCCTCCTTCTTTTTCCCCCCCCTTCTTCCTTTTTTTTTCCTTTTTCCCCAATTTTCCTCCCTTTTTCTTCTTTTGTTGTTTTCCCCCCTTCTCCTACAAAATTTCTTTTATTATTGAAAAAAATCCTTCACCCCGCCCTCTTCCTTTTTTTTCTCCCCCAACCCCCCCCCCCCCCTCCCCCCCCCATCTTCCTCCTTTCCCTCCCAAACCCCCTCCCTCGGATCCTCCCTCCTTAAAAAACTTCCTTCCCCTTTTTTCCCTCCTCTCTCCCCCTCCCCTCTCCTCCTTTTTTATGAAGAAAAAAAAAGAAGCCCCCTTTTTCTCCCCCTATCTTTCTTATAGTCGGGAAAGACTATCTCGTCCCCCATGAATTTATAAAAAATCTTGGTGTTTTTTTTGTGGTGGGGGGTGGGTGGAAAAAAAAATTATTGGGGGCGGCCCGGTGATGCTCCTCCCTATTCTTCCAAAAATATAATAAATATTTTTTCTTGTTAAAAACAATCCTCAAACCCTTCTCTCTTTTTTTTCCCTTTTTCTCCCTCCCCTCCCTGGGGGCTGAGAACCCCCCCCCCCCCCCCTTCCTGCTTCTCCTTCCTCCCCCCCCTCCCCCCCCTTATTTATTGAAAAATCAATTTCAAGATTTTCCTGAATTGATCTCTATTTGAACTGCTCATTCGTTAAGTTTTCATTTACTATTATATCGTGAACAATTGAGAAATACATTGCATGTCTTGAGAAATTTTTCTTGTATACAATTGATTTCTTATTCGTTTTGGATCAATAAAATTTTTATTCTATTTTTATTCTATACCTATATATTCAATACCTATATATATATATATCAACAGCCCAGATAGCACAAGTACGTCCAGTGGACGTACTGCATGTACGGTGAGGATGCATTGTACGTATTTAGGACGTACTTTTGTCTCCGACAGACGTACATAAGACCTCCCTGCGACTTACCGTTTCCGCATAGTCGGTAATCCCAGGTACGTACTTTTCTAGTCCACACAGGACCTGAAATGTACAGAACGGGGAACTGTTTGGGACATTCCGAAAACGTACATTTTCCATTCTACATGCGCTATCCCAAGTAGAACAAACATATTTGACCAATATTGGTTCAATATTACGGGAATATTAACCTTATATTGTAGATGATATCAATAGTGGCCACAAAAAAATGTGAACAATCGGCGATATTAGATATCAGATATTCGAAAACAACGTAATGATATATCATTTGATATCACTTAATGAATCTAAGTTTTCATATTCGGGATTATTTATTTCTTTTTTACCGAATAGTCAAGTTGGAAATTTTACTCATTCACGTGTACTAACCATCTAACCGAATACTTACCTGGAAAAAGACCTGGCTGCTGCGGGGCTTGAACTCTCGACCTTTTCTATGGAGATATTATTGTCGACCACTGTTACGCTCTACGGCACGGAGATACTTGTTTTTAAGAAGGAGTTGAGTGCTATAGATGTGATGACTTCAAGTTAGTTTTGTTCGAGATAATATTAAAATTTTAGAAAGTTCAGTAACAATGAAAATATATTCGAAAAAACACTAAAGGATCACTGTCTCATGTGATGGCGGTTTTGGAATATCAAACTTGCTGTGCAAAAAAATCTATGTAATTTTCTGGTATTTAAATTCACCATATGTCGATGTTTCAATTTTTCCAAATTTTTTTAGGAATAATTCATTATAAATATTGCATTACCAATATTGATATATGTTTGAATACACTAAGTGATCACTCTCAAAATCCCAATACCCCTTGAACCGAAAGGGACCCAATACGTACGTTCTCGGCAGGTTCAAACAGTATGTACATACTAACAGAAATGTAGGAAATGAAAGGAACCCAATCCGTACGTACTTGGGAGGTCCAAACAGTATGTACAAAAAAGTACGTCAACGAGACGTCCAGATAGTATGTACATACGATTTCCAAAAATGTACGTCATTACTATTATGTCCCGCAAACGTTTCGAAATATACGTATCTGAAAGGGACTCAATATGTACGCACCTGGAAGGTCCAAATAGTACGAACATAGTTCTTCCAAACATGTACGTGAATGATACGTCTGAGCAGTACGTACATGGGATTCAGAAAAAAACACGTCATTGGTATGTCCCTAATTCATTCCGAAAAGTACGTACCTGAAGAGGAGTTAATGTAAACGTATCAGGGACACTTAATAAAGTACGTACATAGTACTTCCAAGCATGTACGTTTTTATTACATTCCGATTGGAACGGGACCAAGTATGTACCTACATGGGACGTCTAACCAGTATATACATTGTACATCCGGTAATGTACGTTCTTCGAATGTCTCTTATACGTCCCGGGACGTATCGACGTAACTAGGACATAAATGGTTCGTCTTCAGGACGTCGTGTGTGTTGTATTAGCGTAATACGTTATTATTGTAAGCTTAGCTTTAGCGCTCATGTGAAAGAGACTGGCAACATTGCTGGGGGAGTTGACGGCTGCAAGTTGGGTTGTCAACACGGCTGGAGAAAAAGGTAGCTTTTTTTTGAGGTTATTAATAAAAGGTTCTTCTGTGTTTGAGCCATCGACTTTTTCTTTAATCATTAGTTATTATTCCTCCGAAACCATAACACAACATGGTGGCAGCGGTAAAAGGACAGAATACAGGAGAAAAAGGAAATTAAACATTCAACAAGTGGTTTTGCACGGGATCACACTGACACTGATCACAGCCGAGGCGGCGAGGAAAAATGGAGGGCACAACTTCCCAAAAACCAGGTATAAATGTTCAACCACCCAGTAAATTCAACTTCCAGGAGCCGGCAAGATGGCCGCAATTCAGATGCCTTGAAACCCTGGTGTGTTTACTTATACCTGTGAAAGTTTGGGATAAAAGTGGCGAAATCTGGATTGCTTGATTTAAGGTCTATAATTGAGCTTTTGGAGGTTTCCATACAATACGAACAGATGTCGCCAACACGCTCTTGTCAGTCTCGTCTGAAGCTAAATTCGCACTAAGTGAAAATGTGCAGTCGGGTTTTTCCACTTCCATTTGATTGGCTAGTGAGAAGAGATCGCAACCTAGAGGATACTGGGTGGACAATGAGATACCAGTAACAACGTTTCGATATTTGAAAGCAATGAAATCAACAAATAAACACGATAAAAACATCGTACACATCAAAATTTCAAAGTGACATGAAATATGACAATCAACTTGACACTTGTCATCAAATTTGAAAAATGAGAACATAACGCCATCTACCGAAAAATAGGGGAAACCTTCAAAAGCGTCGTTTGTTTTTTTCGCCACAAAAATCTAAACAAAATCTAATCACTGGAATCACCAGGGTTTTAGGCATCTTAGCCGCAATGGAAGAAAAGGTTTGATCGATAGTTTCCGGATTGAGTAGCAGGTCCGAGGAAGAAAAAATTGATATCATGTGCTATGTCATGGGCGAGGAAAGCGAACAAATAGTGGTTCAGTTTAAAAGTAAGCCTACAACGTATGTGGAAGCCGTGAAGGGGTTCGACGATTATTTTTTCCCGAAAAGAAATGTAATTTTCGAAAGGTACAAATTTAACACAAGAATTCAACAGCCAGGTGAGTCCGTAGACAGCTTTATTACTGCCTTGCATGGCCTATCGGAATTCTGCGAATTTGGACAATTACGGGAAGAGCTGATAAGAGACCGTATTGTAGTTGGTATTCGAGACATTAAAACAAGCGAACGTATGCAACTGAAAGCCGATTTGAAGCTCGAAGATGCAGTGTTTGAAGCTAAACAGGCAGAAATGCTCTCTAAGCAAGAATCGATTTTAAGAAGTGGCGGGTCACAAGAAGTTTGTGCAGTCGGACGCTTTAAAGGAGCTGTGCGCAAACAAACAGCTGATGGCATGTTTAATAGAACTTCAGGGGCAATGAATCGAAAGGACGTAGAATGCTATTTTTGCGGGAAAGAGTATCATGTTAGGGACAAGTGTCCTGCGAGAAAGGCAAGGTGTTCAGGGTGCAATAAAATTGGCCATTGACATAAGGTTTGCAAAAATAAGTCAGTAAAAGCTATTGAACAAGAAACTGAGCAAGAGAGTTACCTGCAGGGCGAAGATAATGAACATTTTTTAGGGGTTTTGATAGGATCTAACCAAAATAGTACTACAGAAATATCACAATGGTTTTGTATGTTGGATGTAGAAGGTTTTTCTAATAAAATTAAGTTTCTGGTTGACACTGGTGCTGATGTGACATGTTTGCCAGAGAAAATGTTAACAGATGAATTATTAGCTAAATTACAACCACCTAAGGATGTCATATCAGGACCAGATGGTCAAAATCTATATGTTTTAGGTACTTTGAATCTGGGTATATCGTATCGAGGAGAAAATTCAACTTCTGAAGTATATATTTTGAAAAATTTGCAAACTGCTATACTAGGAAGACCAGGAATAGTAAAGCTTAAAATATTAAAATTTGCAGGGAATCTAAATCAATCACCTACGACTCCATTATCAGTTTCTACTAAATTTCCTCACTTGTTTAGTAAAATTGGGGAATTTCACGATGAAATAGAAATTAAAATTAAGGAGGGAGCCACACCTTTCGTTCAGACAGCTCCAAGAGTAGTTCCCTTGCCACTTTTGGGTAAATTAGAGGCTGAATTAAAAAGATTAAAATCTTTAGGTATAATTGTGCCAGTAGAGGAACCGAAACATGGGTATCCCCGATAGTAGTAGTGCCTAAGGGGGAAGGGGTTCGTCTATGTTGCGATTATACAAAACTTAATAAAAGTGTTCTACGCTCGCATTTTCCAATTCCTAAAGTTGAAACAACACTGGCCAAGTTAACTGGGTCACAGTATTTCTCTAAATTAGATGCCAATAATGGCTTTTATCAAATTAGGATTAAAAAGGAATGTCAAAACTTAACTACGTTTATCACTCCATACGGTAAATATAAATTTACAAGATTACCTTTTGGAATATCTTGCGCTCCAGAATACTTTAGTATACAATTTAATAAAATATTAGCAGGAATTAAAGGGGTTGTGATGCACTTTGATGATATTTTGGTATATGCGCCAACTATTCAAGAACACGATAAAATATTGAGAGAAGTGTTGAATAAGTTAAGCAGTGCAGGAGTTACACTGAATAAAAATAAATGTCAATTCGGGGTAACAAAAATTAACTTTTTGGGACATGTTATTTCTAACAAGGGAATCGAAATAGACCAATCTCGAGTGGAAGCAATTTCAAAATTTCCAGAACCAACATGTAAACGTGAACTTCAACAGTGGCTAGGAATGGTTAATTTTGCAGCCAGGTTTATACCAAATAAATCGGAAATTTTAACCCCTCTCAATGAATTATTAAAAAATAATATTATTTTTACTTGGGGCACCTTACAGAAGGATGCTTTTCAGAAAATTGTTTCTTTATTAGGAAAATCTCCCTGTTTGGCTTTCTATGATCAAAATAAAAAGATTATCATAAGTTCAGATGCTTCTTCGTTTGGACTGGGAGCAACCTTAATGCAGGAAGACGAGCATGGAAAGAGACAGATTGTAGCGTATGCATCTCGTACTCTGACATCCGCAGAGGTTCGCTATGCTCAAATAGAAAAAGAGTGTTTAGGCCTCACCTGGGCATGTGAGAAGTATAAAGAGTATATTCTAGGACTCTCAAAAATATTTTTAGAAACCGATCACCGACCGCTTCTCCAAATTCTAAGTACAAAAAACTTAGACGATTTGACTCCTCGGTTACAGCGTTTTAGAATCAGATTAATGCAATATAATTATGAAGTAAATTATATTCCGGGAAAACAATTAGTTGTTGCTGATGCGCTGAGCCGAAATCCACTGAAGTATTCAGGACCGGAGGAGTTGGAATACGAAGTAGAGGCTCACGTTTCTATGATTATAAAGAATATGCCTGTTAAAGATAATTTTCTGAGGCAAATCGTTGAGGAACAACAGAAAGATCCAATTTGTAAAAAATTAATTGAGTACTCTTCCACAAAGTGGCCTGAAAAACATCAGCTTTCTCCTGATTTGTATAATTATTACCAGTATCGTTATGATTTATCTGTTAATGGAAATTTCTTGTTGAAAGGTACTCGTTTAGTAATTCCGCCTAAACTGCAAAAACAAGTTCTCGACTTTATACATTTGGGACACCAAGGCATTACTAAATGTAGGGAAAGGGCAAAGATGTCGGTGTGGTGGATAGGATTATCGACACAAATTGAGGTTTTAGTCCGAAATTGTCCAAACTGTATCGAGGAAAGGGTTAATATTAAAGAGCCGTTTTATAGAGATGTTGCTGCTACGAGGCCATGGCAAAAGGTAGCAATGGATTTGTACAAGTGCCATGGTAGTTGGTATTTGATTGTTACCGACTATTATTCCAACTTTTTTGAAATTGTAATTCTTTCAGAGTACATGACACAAAAAATTATAATACAAAAAGTGAAAGAGATTTTTGCTCGATACGGTATACCTGAGATAGTGCGAACCGATAACGGTCCACAATTCAAAGAACAATTTGTGAGATTCTCGCAAAAATATAACTTTAGGCATATTACATCTAGTCCCAGGTTTCCTCAATCTAATGGAGAAGTGGAGGCTACAGTCAAAACGGCAAAAACTTTAATAAAAAAGAACAATGATGAATTGTTTGAGGCGCTGCTGTCTTATAGAGCAACACCTTTGGCAAATGGGTTTACTCCAGCAGAACTGCTCATGTGTCGTAAATTACGTACAACATTACCGATGTTGCCTAGTAAATATGAGGAAATTGTGAATACCACGTCCTCGATTCAGATTGAGGAAAATAGGAAAGAAAAACAGAGAGAAGGGTATGATAAGAGGCATAAAGTTAAAGAATTATCAGAACTTTGTCCTGGAGATGGAGTTTGGATTACAGATCTAAGAACTTATGGAAAAATTATCAAAAAACTAGATGAACCAAGATCATACCTGATTCAAACAGCTAATGGTAATTTCAGGCGTAATCGTTGGCATTTAGTCTTGGCACCATATGCAAAATTTGATAATTATGGAAAAGTCCAAACCCCAACTTCACAAATAAGTGGTACTAGCCTCGCAAACTCGAATGTATTAGATAAGAGTGCAAGTGCGGGTGGTGAAAAAATCGAGTCTGGCGAAAATGTGCTTATCGAAAAGTCGTGTGAAAAAACCGGGAGTGAAATTGAGTCGCCCGAAGATTCGAGTCTTATTATGAATCAGACAGAGACTCTATTAAGTGATTTTGACAAAATACGTCCTTTACGTACTAAAAGTAAACCGAGTTGGTTGAAAGATTATGTCACTGAGTAGGTTAAGATGTTTACTTAGGTTTAGAGTAGGGGTCTGTCCTTCACTTTTGGAAAAGGAGAGATGTTGTATTAGCGTAATACGTTATTATTGTAAGCTTAGCTTTAGCGCTCATGTGAAAGAGACTGGCAACATTGCTGGGGGAGTTGACGGCTGCAAGTTGGGTTGCCAACACGGCTGGAGAAAAAGGTAGCTTTTTTTTGAGGTTATTAATAAAAGGTTCTTCTGTGTTTGAGCCATCGACTTTTTCTTTAATCATTTAATCATTAGTTATTATTCCTCCGAAACCATAACACAACAGTGTCCTATTTGGGATAACACTACCTCAATGTCAATAAATAGAAATGGGTGTATCAATTTTTAAATATCTTCTGATCATAAGTCCAGTCAAGACTTGAATAAATTCACTGGGGTTTGGTGGATTGATGGTGTGAAGACTTTGGAAACAATTGGAAAGCCTTAGGACCCTTTGAGCTTGTTCTCAGGTGAGGACATGGTTAGTGCAATCTGCACTAATCTGCAATCTATGCTGACTCCCATTCTGAACACTGAATGGTGATACGTTATAGTGTTGACAAATTTTCAGTTCATTTTCCCGTTTCAAAAAGACAAACGTATCTCATTCTCTCGTTTCACCTTTTCCACAGGCATTTATCATTAATTTTTGAATACTCCAAGAATATAATGTAGAGAGTGTTCAATATTTTCTGTAGCATTGGAAAACTTGGACTCCTTTCAAACAGTTTCATAGTTTTTCTTCCCGTATCGCGGTAATCATTTTCATTGTACAAAACCAAACTTATCCTTACTGGTGATAACATGAATAGCATCAACAATACAACGTATCAATGTTGATATGCTCTCCATTGGTGAATGGAATTATGGATTGCCATGCCATGCCTGAATGTGAAAGTATTCATATCTTGAATCAAGCTCATCTCATACCTATAAACAGATCATTCTAAAGAAAACATAAAAATCCAACCTACGGGTACCAACATTCTCATTCAACAAAAGCTTCATATGAACATTTCACATGGCGAATGTGGATGTGGATAAAAATAAAAAAGATAAAATAAATACAAAAATATCAGGTTATGTTACATGTTCCAAAAGCTCAAAACCCGTTCGTTTTTATATCTTAAGCTTCATGCCACAGCATAAGTAACAAATTTGTCCAAAACCATTTCGCCAGTCCTGCCCTCTTATCGGCACCTCCCAAAATGACATCTAGAAACTTTTCCACATCAAAGGCGGCATGGCCGAGTGACCGTGCTGAGTGCTGATTGTTACCTATGCTGTGTCCATGCGCTCAGTAATAAGCTGATCATTATTATTTCTATGAGCTGACCTCAGATTTCAGCTCAGTCTCTACCCGCTCTACTCGAACCAACCGAATTAGTGAGATAGAAATAGACGAAGAGCGCCATAAAATTTAACCTCTCTGTTACTCTGTGTATC
Organism: Zygogramma bicolorata; assembly: GCA_032362365.1. Taxonomy (NCBI): domain Eukaryota; kingdom Metazoa; phylum Arthropoda; class Insecta; order Coleoptera; family Chrysomelidae; genus Zygogramma; species Zygogramma bicolorata. Next base: position 17,669 of record JAVJAQ010001656.1, read on the forward strand.
TCAAATCTCAACCTTGAATCCTGTATGTACGTGAAATAATCACTTTTGTGCTACCTAGAGATATTTTGTATTGTTTTTCCTTGTACATTTTATTTTCCATGAAATACATCACTTATTTCATTTAGAATATGTTCTATAATATTCATTTTCGTGTTATCTAAAGATGATTTCATCTATTTATTTTTCATTTCCCAATTTGTTTTATGTACTTGAAAATGTTAAAGTATGTATAGTATATTGTGAAATAAAACTTTATATTTTGTATTGTTTTTCCTTGTACATTTTATTTTCCATGAAATACATCACTTATTTCATTTGGAATATGTTCTAAAATATTCATTTTCGTGTTATCTAAAGATGATTTCATCTATTTATTTTTCATTCCCTAATTTGTTTTATGTACTTGAAAATGTTGAAGTATATATTATGACAAAATGGTTAAGTCTTTCGCCGCCGAGGTTATTAGTACTACTTTTCTTCGGGCTTGAAGGCCGTCGTTCTTTGGAATTTCTTCCTGACGTTTCGCTAGCGCGAGTGGCTAGCTTCTTCAGAGGTTTACTCATTTCCGATGAAGCCACTCGCGCTAGCGAAACGTCAGGAAGAAATTCCAAAGAACGACGGCCTTCAAGCCCGAAGAAAAGTAGTTATACTATGTATAATATATTGTGAAATATAACTTCATCTGTTCGTAGTATGTTTTTAACCGTGTTACTGTGTTCTTCATCATTCTGTCATCGCCTGTTGAAAAATTTCAAGTGTTTGTTATGGAGTTTTGAAACCCTCAGCTTTAAGCAGAATTCATACCTGCACGATTTTCGGAGAGAAATTGCGATTAAAGTAAGATGGAAATCGAACACTGGAATATCATTGGCTATTTTTTAGTTACATTCTTTTTTATTCGGACGAATTTTGCAAATTTCGTTTCGGTAATACATGAATTCAGCTTAGAAGGGGGTAAAATGCAGGTATTTTGAAATGGTGCGCGTGTAAAATCCATGTGAAATCAACGTACATATATATATATATATATATATATATATATATATATATATATATATATATATATATATATATATATATATATATATGCTGGCTGGAACTTCCGGTTGATCCGCGTCTGGAAAGATTTACTTGTCTACGTTTCGACTCCCATTTCGGAGCCATTTTCAAGACTTAGTGACCTTGCGTCTAGGTCTGAGTTGTCTCACTAGCTGGCTATCATCACTGGAGAACGAGTTCTCCAGTGATGATAGCCAGCTAGTGAGACAACTCAGACCTAGACGCAAGGTCACTAAGTCTTGAAAATGGCTCCCGAAATGGGAGTCGAAACGTAGACAAGTAAATCTTTCCAGACGCGGATCAACCGGAAGTTCCAGCCAGCAACAACATTTCTGACCGCGTCCGATTTGCTGAGCCTAGCCGATCAAATATATATATATATATATATATATATATATATATATATATATATATATATATATATATATATATATATATATATATAGGAAAGTTACGAAATGTCACGAGTTTATGGGCGAAGGGGTACCTGAGGCTCAACGAATGTATACTACAAAGGATGGCCCAGTTCGGAGATTTTATCTGTCTTCCGTGACATCACCGGACCTACGTACTCTTATGGCAGAACATCAGTTATGTAGGCCGTGTGACGTCAAAGGACAATGCAAATCCGCGTATGTGCAGTTGAAATTTGGCCAACGTACGTAGATAGGAAATGAGCCATCCTTTGGAGTATATAATCATTGCCTGAGGCCAGTGTCAGGGTTCGGGGAAGTCGAGGTTGGCAATTCTGGGGTAAATTGGATAAATCATAGCCATATTTTCTCGTTAAAGTATTTGAAATACTTTGAAATCATTTTATTTTTGCGTTGAAATAATTGCATATACAATAACGTTACATCTGTCAATTATTGAAAGTATTTCAAAATCATGGTTGAAATAATTTCAAAATCATCAACCGAGAAAATATAGCTTAAATATCTCTATAGGTAGCATAACCCCATAGAACCAAAGATACACAGAAAAAGTTCAAAGAAATTGTCACAGAACACACAAACATATATGTTTGTGTGTTCTGTGACAACTTCTTGCTGCATGAGGAACAGTCCCACTTTTTTCAAAAACAAAGGTATTCCTTTCGGATTTTCACCAACCATACACCATACACATTCATCAATTTTTCATTTGCTTTCGTTTTCAATTTTCACATATATCGAGATCGAGTTGAATTATCTGTCAAACACAAATACGAAGAGTATGAATATCCACACTTTTTCTCAACTGACATTTAGTCTTGAACACCATAATATTAGATTTTCAATATACTCGAATATTCATAGATCTTATTAGGGAAGCAGGTATTTTTTTGGCTATCTGTTGTTACCTACCAATCAGATACCAGTATGGGTATTTTGTAAATATGTCATTGGCAACACTGGAAACTGGAATCCACTATAATAACAATAACAAAAAATAAGATCATACATGTTTTTCAAAAGATTTACTTTTAACTTTCAAAGTTGAATTCTGCTCGAATAATTTGTTGGAAAGAGATATATCATTTTTGATCTCAAATCTCAATCTTCTGGAGAATGAAACCAGCTGTAGTAGCCGACGAAATGTTTCCGGAAGGCGCAGGCCCTTATATGGATCTTGAGGAGGTGAATTACTGTTTTTGGGAAACACCGAATTTATACAAGAATTTTGAAGGAAAAGAGATGAGTAATATGCTCCAAGAAGTTCAACCTTCACTTTTCAATAGAAACGTTCATGCACTCGATGTGGATAGAAATTATCCTAGTTCATCTTGATTTATAAATGGTTCTGAATTATTTTCTTTTATTCTTGGATAGGAAGTCCTTTACTGGCATTTTTTTTCTTCCCTATTCAATGTCAACAAATTCTTAGATTCGAGATGAGTGAGTCAGTTTTGTAGAGAGTTTGATCATCAAGAACATTATTGTATCAAATGATGTACCTACCTACTTACACTATATCATTAAACATTTCTCCAACAGGCAGGAGGCTCTTCTGGTCTACTCATGGATTTAACAGCCAATGAGAAAGCTGTGCATGCTGATTTCTTCAATGGTAATATGCTATATCTTCTTCTAAACTACTATACTGAATTTCTTCCTTGTACCTCTGATAAAATTCTTTTGTTCAGGTGACATAATTGTTCTTAAGAGTCAAGATATCTGTAAAAGTGGAAAGACAATCACCGAATTCCTTTAATTACGAAAAATAGAATAAATTTTTACAAACACCCACAATACACAAAAGGAGACCTTTTCTACAATGCTAAAAAGCACACTATATTTGATTTCAGAGTCATGATGACTGAGTGACATGTCATTGAAATTTCTATATGATAGCAGATTAGCCCAAAATATAATTGTTCACAAGTGGTTAATGCATGTAGTGAAAAAGTTCCATAATTTATCAAATGATAATTTTTCTAAGCGGATCAAGCTTATTTAGGCTTTACGATGAAATATAATCCTGGTAGGTAAGTGAAATTTTGTGACAAGCTATTCTCTATTTTCCTTTGGAATGTGTAGAAGGATCCTATTTGTGTGCTTTGTATATGAATTGAGCAATGGAAACCGGTATTGATTATGCAAAATGTCCCCAGTTTATAAGCTCTATTTGGTACAATAGAAACCTGGTTATATGTTAAAACAATATGAAATAATGAACACACTTACACGAACAAACACATTTTAAAATAATTTGTAACTTTCTGTTCCAGCTAGTATAGCAATGTGAGTTATATAGTGGCATCTAACGAATAAGATTTGGAAATACCCCCAATGCACATATTTTACTGTTACGTCATTTGGCTCCCATTTAATCGACATTCTGATATCTGATTGGAAATCTGAGGAGACATAAATTGATTTTTTTTGTTTCTATTGCATATTATGAATGTCTTGAGTGTTTTGTTTATCGATAATGCAAACAATAAGTAGATATACAAACTTGGTATCAACATAATGTCCAACTCAACAAAGTAGCACAATGCTTCATTAGACAAGTTCAGCATGTATATTATAACTTGTTTTTGAATTATGGATAACTAACCAGAGTTATAGGCTCTTCTCCAAAAAAGTAGTGAAGACTTGATGTATGACACTGTAGTCACACATCGAGTTGGCACCACATGGAAGTTTTCTTTGAATGGATATAACTGAATATTGACTCTTTGAGTTTCCACATGCAATGCTCAACCTAAAAAATTTGACGATTTCAATTTTTTTCTTTGAATCTGGATTGGAAATTTGGATAAATGCAAAAGGAAAAATTGGTTCAGTTTTCAATTATTACCCTAAATCTCAGCTCTCTAACGAGTCGTGAAGTTTAGGCAGCTACTCTATGACCAGTTGTCATACAACCAGTAGTGCTGATAATATTAAAAATTGATTAAGAAGTTTTTTTTAATGTGTCCAGTTATCACAAAATTGTTTAACATTGCGTTGATACAAATTTTTGAATCTAAAGATGAACGAATGAAATGTAACACACGAAGGGTACTTCAACTCTCCGGAACATAAAAACTCACAAATCTATAAGTATCGACCGAAATATTTAGAATATTTCTCGTGAGCAGAATTACTTTATTTATAGAAGAGATGAACTGCTAGCGTACCGAGAAGGGGTAGTTTCAACCCTCTGAAAATTAATATTCATAGGTCTATAAAAAAATATCCTATCATGCATGGTTTTGTTATATCTCAGAGGAATTCGGCTTCCTACTTGATGAAAATTCTCAAGCGAATTAACTTCTTCCTACACTTCCAACAATTATTGTAATAATTCAATTAATTCACACGAAATCTTGACAAATCATATACCCAAACTTCCCGCATGAACCACTCTCTATATATTAGTTGAAACTGTATGAAAATTCGTGCAGATGTATTCCAGTTTTTCGCGAACAACAGATAAACGCGACGGAGGACTTGAATTTATATAATATATACCAGAGGAGAAAATGTAGGCAAACGAATCATGAGGAAGCTAATAGTTGAAATATCACCCTGCTGATATAATAACACAACATTCAAAATTACAAATATTTAAATAAATTAATGATGCTCGAAAGTAAAATAATTGCTCTCTGGCCATGATAATTTTCATACTAACGAGAATGGAGCTGACTCGCTAATAAACACTCGCTTGTACCTTCGCATAGTGAGTATATCCAACAGGATGGAAAGAAGGAGGCGTCCTTGGTTCAGTGTGTCTGTGATTGTTTCGTTCGATTTAAATAAGACCCGTCCCTCAAATTCTCATAGATTTGTAGGTTTATGCAGCTCCGAGTTCTTTCGCAGCTAAGGAGCGCCCTTGAAGTCGAATATTTAAATTGTTTGTCGGAATTCGAAGACAATCCGAATAACCTCAATAGATTTTTATCAATCAGTGAATCCCTAATCACAAATTTTTACGGTAACACTAATGTTGATAGTTTTCAAAATATTTATTTGTTGAACTCAATCATTTCTTAGTTGAAAGGAAATGCGAAAGCTTTGGTTAATATTCAAGGTGCTAAAACTGGACAAAATTCCACGAGGAATTCTTCAGATCAGAGGGATGAGGTTTGTCTGAATAGAGACCTTGTTTCGTTTTACGATAGATGTTTGAATATTTTGACTGCTGTGTAGCTATGTCAATGTTCACAAAACCATAGATGCTGCTAAAACCCTCCAGAGGAAACTTTATCAGAATGTAGTTTTAAAAATTTCTTTATCGGAACTGAAGGAACCATTATGTACAACCATCAGGTGTATGAAACGAGCTATTCTTAGCGACGTTTTACAATACCTCATTCAAGGGGAGAATTTACGTAACTTTTAATTGACAAGGGGTCCGACCGCAGGTTCAACAACGTCGGACTCCCATATAGCCATGAATACCATCCCTCTATCCACAAAACCACAGTCTTCACTTTGTTAAGATGAGAGCTGGGGGTTGAGGAGACTTAGACCTTGGCACCAAGTTGCGAAGATGTCTTGAGAATGGCTTCAAAGTGGGGGCCGGAATTTCTCGTTTAAGTAGATTAGATAATAACATATTACACAACAACAAATACAATATTTTGAAATCAGTTTCAGCGCTAGGAAACTATACATTTCGCAATGATGGTTGAGCGCTCCACGCTTTCACTCATACTCTAAATTTTTGAATAACCAGGAATAAAATTATTTTCTACTTTTCAGTCTTGATACTCAGTATCAATTTTCTTCTCCTGAAGATGCGTCGGGTGTAAAAATATCAGTTTGTTGGGGTAATTGTTCTCTAGGAACAGTTTCAAAAGATACTTCATTAGTTTTTTGTCAGGCTACAGGTTGATGTATTTATCTCCTGGACGGGATATCATGTAATTCCAATCATGTTTCGTCCAAATTGGTAAAACGGAAGCTAACCCCGCACCATTTATATGTGAAAATGGCTTCTGGTACAATTATTCGAACTGTAATATATGGAAGAACTTGATGGGCTGATGAAAATTCAGAAATACAACATAGTCGTATGAAGATAAAATTACCTAACTTGGGAATTCACGTCCTTTTCCGATTACGATTAAATCATGATATCCTGGTTGGATACATCACCTCACACTTTCTCTATACAGATATTCCAAAAATTGTGTTGGAGGTGTTTATATTCGACAAAAATCTACAAATTCGATATTCTCTAGCCAGAGAATGTTCGAGATAATTGAACATCGAGTTATAATTGTAATATTGTATCAACAGCAAATATGCAAAATCACAAGTAGATATCACTTGAAAAACTACAGCATCTGTTGTACTGTTGCTTATGAGGGCCACCCTATTTGCAGCAATTCTCGACACACAACTGAGATTTGTGAAAGATTATTGGTATGCCAAACACACTCATAATTCACCATAATTTTTTCGTTCTTCCCCTCTCTGTCCTCTGAGAGAGGAAAAAATGGCCTTTTCTACGTTTTTTTTCTCGTAATATCACAGTGCTTATTTCAACGAACTTCCCATACAATATACGAGTTTGCACCTAGAGAAGATGGTTACGCAACTGACGAAATTCCATTGAATTTAATTTATCTTCCTGTGACGAGCAAAGGAGAAATTGGTAATATTATTGTGAACATACTCGATCAGGATTGGAACTCTGTGGATTTCAGAGGTGAAGAGAACATTATCAAATTGGTTTTGAAAAAAATTGAAGTGGGATTGGTTTTCGATCATATATTCAGTGCTCACACGTCAGCTGTACCAGTAGAGACGTGATCGTGACATCAACCGGGATAATGCCGGAAAGACCAAAAATTCCACATAAAACCCCCGTAGAACTACTCAGGAACATGTTGGAAGCTAGTACAGACATCCCAGAGACAATCCCAGGCGAAAAGCCTCAAAACCAGAAAATCATCCTGGATGAGGCTTCTCCGATATAGCGGACCGAATACGAACTCAACTCCGAACGCAGAGATAGCCACCATCCGGGCGGAAAGTGTGGAGAAAAACAAAAGCTCCCAGGAATCGGCAACTGAAAAAAAAAAACAGGACAGGGAAGAGTACGTAACCAGCTTCCCAAATCCACATACTTTGGAAATTTCGCCAAAAACACAGAGAAAATCTCAAAATAACATGGAAACTGTAGCGAACCCAAAAATATGCATAAGTCCAGCGGAAGGTGTAGAGAACTTTTTCGCACAAGTCAACTCCGAAAGTGTGGTGAAACCCCCCGAAAATCAATCAAAATTAGGTGTGGTGAACATAAAAGAATCTCCAAGTTGGAAACTGTGGCGAAACAAAATTCTTCAACAAAATTGAAAGATGTGGTGAAAGCAAAAATTCATCAAAGTTCTTTGAGAAGTGTCGTGAACGCCAAAAATTTCCAAAGTACTACTGAAACTGTAGCGAACGCACAAAAATCACGAAGTTCTTTGGGAAGTGTCGTGAACAGCTCATTCTAACTAAGAAAAAGGAAATGGCGGCCAACAAAGCGGTGGCAAAACGAGCGAGAGAAACAAGGAGAGTAGCCATAGAAGCGGAAACCAAAGACGATGCGGAAAAAGCCAAAGATAAACCAATTAGTAAAAAACTAAGAAAGGAAATCACAACGCAACAAAACCAGGACACATCAGACACAGACGAGGAAGGTTTCATCGAGAAGAAAACCAAGTCATGAAAGAGAAGGCAGAGGAGAAAAGCTAATCAAACAGCTCAAACTCCGATTCGAAAAACAAGCACAAATACAAACGAAAACAGAGATTTGAATGAACAAATCAACAAGTTGTTGGAGTCCATCGAAGAACAAGAGCAACACCTACAGGAGGCTAAACAAGGAAGAGACTGGAAAGAAGACAGGCGCCAAACCAAAGCGTCGGGAGGAATTCCCAGCCCTCCCAGAGAAAACAACACACAGTCAGCCATCCCAACCTATCATCCCCACTGGCATCCGTTTCCAAGCTCTAGATGTGGAAAAAACTTCAACCTCTCAGGCGAAAGTGTCTGACAGAACGAAGAAAGAGCAGGGGAAACCTGTCCAAAATCCTAGTAAGGATAAGAAACAACCACCAGTGGTTGTGAAAGGCAGGATCCCCTGGGATAAAGAAATTGTGGAAGCTTTCCGCAAAGAATATACAAACAAAGTCGAAGTAAAGTTCAACAAAGACACAACAGTCTTGTTCACATACAATGAACAAGACCACGAGAAACTCACTGCCTTGCTGGTCGAAGGCAAGGAGTTCTTCCATACATACTCACGGCCCGGTCAGAAAACCCACCCGTTTGTCGTAAGAAAGCTCTTGGGGTAGACAAGGTCAACGCACTCCTGCTCCAAAACATCCCACGGAAAGCACTTGTGCAATTTGTGCATATTATCAATGCATACTCAAATGGCAGTACTATCCAGTCTGTCTGAAGCGCGCTGAGGTGATCCCCATACATAAAACAGGAAAACCTAAAGTTGCAGCGGAGAGCTACCGGTCCATTTATCTGCTCAGCGTCGTCGCCAAAGTGATCGACAAAGTTATCCTGAAAAGGCTAGTGCGCCTCGAGGAAAGAATGCGCCTAATCCCGGAAGAGCAATTCGGTTTTCGGAAAGGCCGAAACACGGCCTCACAGGTCGTAAGAGTTGCTCATGGGGTGAGGGAGTCCTTTCATCGGGGCAAGAACACGGTCATGGTCCTGTTGGACGTCGAAAAGGCGTTCGACAGGGTCTGGATTGAGGGATCGGTCGACAAGATGCGGAGTGCAGGCATGCCTCTACACTTCATGAAGTCAGTTGACAGCTATTTCACTAGGAGGGCTTTTCGCGTGAGAATCAACGAGAGCGTGTCTGGTATTTTCTGTACGGAAGCAGGTGTCCCGCAGGGATCCTGTTTGTCGCCACACTTATACTCTCTGTATACGCACGATGTACCTAAGTTCCAGCAAACGAATGTGGCAATGTATGCGGACGATACGGCCATATACGCCCATTCGTTTGCCAGTGAAGTGGCAAAGGCGCAAATCCAAATACACATAGACAGGTACATCGTGCCTTATATGGAGAATGAAAACAAGATTAATTAATCTGAAGATCTTCGTGAAGTTGAAAGTCCAAGGAAACCAAATCGACGAACAGGAAAGCGTAAGATACCTGGGAGTTGATTTGGACAAGCGCCTGAATTTTCGCAGGCATATCAATCTGGCGATCCAAAGGGCGGGGGCGGCGGTAAAACGCACGTACCCGCTAATCGCCCGGAACTCCAGACTTGATACAAACAACAAGCTAGACCCAATTATTCCGAGTCGGTTTTTTCATACTTTTCCGGCGTAGATACTGCACCAGTCATTCAAATCCATAACGTTTGCCCTTTGCAATTGCAGTGCATAAATTGCCGACAAATTCGGTGACGAGAGAGACCCGCTTACATCAGCGGGCGCGCTCTCCACGGCCGTGCCAGACGGTTGTGTGGGTGCGTGTGTCTAGGCGAACGGACGAACAGCTTACCTCTAATCCCCCCCCAACCTTTCTTCGCTGGCTAAATGTCTGGTTCAACGAGGGAAGACGGTGTTTAACTTTTTTAATGTGTTTGTGTGTAGTATTTTGTGTATTGTATATATACATTTTATTTACATGTTTTACACTTTTAAAGTATTGTCACATATGGAATCGAATGAAATGTACTTATTGAATGACCAATAAAGATTTTTTGAGTTTGATTTGTTGGATATCAGATTGACTCTGAATAGCGATACACGAGCGTATGCGATTGGAATTCAAAAAGAATAATTTTGTCGAAGTTCATACTGTCTGTAGCGTTATTCACTCCAGCTATATGGGTACACCGAAAAAACAATATCTGCTTGATCATGTATCATTCAGATAAAAAGCTGTTTTCGTTCTAGACGTCTTGAAAAGAGCGGAATTTGTGAAATAGAGTATGGCGGACGTGAAACTTGACCTTGAAGCCAAAAGAAGATTTCCTGCCAACACACGTGCATGTTGCGTTGTCATTCATGATTGTATCATGGAACATTTGCCCTTCAGCGAAATCATCCGACATTTATCTTGAATTGATGCTGAGTGGAGCAATCAGTGGTGCGAGAAACGTCGAAGACGAAGCTTTTAGCAGTCGAAATTCAAGGTTTTGATTTGAGTGGTGTGTTCTAAACTGTGTTCTATACTGCCCAAGGAAATTGTCATTACCGATGAGGTGCAGACGAATCACTTTTTGCTGAAGCCCCCGGAGCCGTACAATACGCTGTCTGCCGCAGAGAAATAACAAATGCTATTTGTTGAGCAGAATGTGCACGGCTAGAGATATTCTGATGGTTTCGTGGACTACTGTAGTTTGAATAGTATTTGGAAGTGGTTGGAAGATGACATCTTCAAAAATACACAAAATTCACATCAGTACCACACATGGTCAATTTGGAAAGATTTCATACTAGCGCCTTCAACAACAGCAACATCAGCCAATAATCAACCGCCAATTTTTTCCATTGAAAAGCCTTTGTATGAATCATCGAGGTGAAAAAGTACTCTTCAGTCTGGTACACCGTTCATCAATATGAAAGTGGATACAGAAGCAAAAAGTATGGTAAACAATGCTGAAATTTCATCTTAGGAGAGACCGAGATGTTCATCACCCACACCAGCAGTATTATGAAAGGATGTATTTTTCAATCGAATTCCATGTAATTTAGCTAGCTACATTAGCTACTTTTTTTCTCAGTTTTTTCAGCAAGCTATCTTTGCCAGAACTAGATAACGAACAATTGTAACCTTGTTTCCTTAATTATTTTATTCACTGACCCGCAACCTGCATATAAGCCTCAGGGTAGGAGATGCGGTTTTCACCCAGAAGTACTTTCCTTAGTCTGATGTAATAGAGCAACGTAAAACATCAGCGTATGCAGCCGTAGATGCACTTCCCGCTCCAGTATCTCATGTTATCCCGTTTTTAGATGTGACGTTAGTGTATTTAGTGTTGTGTCTGTATTCATAGATTTTATCCATATTCATATTTATACTTATATGCCTCATTTTTTCTCACACAGGACGGCCAGGTTCGAGCCACGGCGCAGTAGCTTTTTTTTCAGCATGTCCATTTAGTGACTTTTTGACACTTCCGGCCTGAGAATCTTATTGCTCATCTACTCATTCGTTTTCATGGATATCCACATACACTTACCATCTTTTTTGTTACAGATTTCAACGACCTTTACGATGACGAAGATCTACAGTAGACATTATTGAATATTTTTGCGTAACTTTGAAACATTGAAATGTCTATTATAAGTTAAATCACAATTTCGATGTTTGTGATCAACAAAAAATATTATTTTTCTAATAGTACATCGCTTTATTGAAATATCGGATTAAAATAAGGTATTAAAGTGATTCGAATTTTGGAAAAAAATGATTGAGTGAGGGTGTCCTCTTAGATCCCTATTTATAACTTTGGAGATGCTGATGAAGATCTGCGCCGTTCCTATAATCCAATCAAATAAACTGTTCTAGAGCCCAAAATGACGATTTTCGCCTACCCGAAAAGTAGCTATGGATTCCGACGAACACAGGTGTCCTTATTATCCCCTAAAGATCTCGTTGCTTCATATAAATAAACAAAATGAGAGGGAATTAAATAAAAAAAGTGTTATCTCGGCTCGTAATTCATAGAAAAATCGCAGCTTTCCAATGCATTTTATCGCATTTTGATAAGACCATTTTTTCGTCATTGTCTTTCAGTTTGAATAGCATTGAAAAAATCGATTTCACAAAAATGACAAGGTGTAAATCAACTCTTCGATTATTCAAAACCGTTTCGTTCATTGCTCTACGATTATCCATAGGGCAAGAAATAACGAATCTAGTGGACACTTTTTTTAGTAACAAATTGCTAACCTTGAAACTTTTCCTAGAGATCAATTACCCTAACACCAAACTGATATTTTTGCACTCGACGCGCGTTTCACTAACAAGGTTAGCATCTTCAGGAGAAGAAAATTGATACTAAGTCTAGAGCTGTGGTTAGTTATTTATATACCTAAAGTTTTCCGGTGTCCAATATGGACTTCGTTTGTTACTGTTAATTATTCTAATTAATTTCTCGGTAATGAACTGACTACCTGCAAGTTCCGTCATCTGTTAGTATTGATTTCTGATTACTTCCTCAACAATAAATTGAGAAGCGGGCTAAAAGGGATGTTTTTACATTTTGCTATTTCTAGACTCTCACATGCATCGAGTGCACATGCTTAAGCATGTGCATGACACATGTTAACAGTAACAAACGAAGTCCATATCGGACCGGAAAACTTTAGGTATATAAATAACTAACCACAGCTCTAGACTTAGTATCAATTTTCTTCTCCTGAAGATGCTAACCTTGCTAGCGAAACGCGCGTCGAGTGCAAAAATATCAGTTTGGTGTTACGCCGGGGACACACGGTCCGGGTAAACGCCCGTCCGAGTTTTGTCCGGGCTCCGGATGATCCAGAAGTACATTGTGAGAATTAGTGAAGAACACACGGAACCCGGACGGGCGTTTGCCCGTCCGATAGCAAAAACGCCCGGATCTATTCTCAACTGATCATCCGAGACCCGGCCGGGCGTTCACCCGTCCGACAGGTAGCGGGGCATTGTGTCAAATAGGCGGGAACACACGGTCCGGTCCGGGCGAACATGTGCAGTTCAGTTGTGACCGTCGTTTGTGCATTCTAGAGTTGGTGGTTTGGTGCTTGGTTGTGATATACTCATATATTGGAGAGTTGATAATGACGACGATGATGTTTTGCACATGAACTTTTAAAAAATAGGAACAGTATTATATTATAAAATAAAATATAATATTCTTTATAAATAGTTGAAGAATTTTTCTTCATCTTCTCTTAATTCGAAAAATAGAGTATTGAAGTGTCCTAATATGTTTCTCTTCTGCACTACAGGATGTATCCATACACTTCTATTACGTTTCTTTTTACGTCTGTGACGCAGTAAACAAATCACTACTAATAGTTTACGACTATCTTCGTCCATAATCAAGCCGAAAGTGACGACAAGTGGAATAAAATCGCCCGGACGGGAGTTTGCTCGGATGTAGTGTGTTCTGTCCATCAAAATATCGTCCGTCCGGCCAATCGCCCGTCCGGACCGTCACCCGGACCATGTGTCCCCGGCCTTAGGGTAATTGATCTCTAGGAAAAGTTTCAACTTTTACACCAAAGGTTCCAAAACTCATCGTTTAAATTGCTAACCTATCAAGTGTTTTTCGTCCAAATTGAAACTGTAGTTTCTACTAGTTGAGAGCTTCCCAAATTGACAGTTGCAACACCCAAATGCATTTTGACATTTTTTAATGAAATAATGGAAAAAACGTCTTTTTTCAATTTCCGAGCGCAATAATTCAGCAACAAATAGGAATATCGACATCGGGCCAAGGCTAATCGATAGATTTTTCAATTATCTACAAGTTCAAAACCAACTTTTTACCGATCCGACCAATAGTTTTCATTATATAAGCAAAAAAACAAAAAAAAATGATTTCCGGCATTCAACCGCTAATTGTTGCTAAATGCAGGGACAGAAACTGGCGCAAACTTCAGGGGATAATAAGGACACCTGCGTGTCCGCCGGTATCTAAAAAAACATATCAAGTCAGAATGGCTTTGCAATTCTGTTTTCGAAGAAAATGATTCCATCAAAACTTCTCTCTGACAGAAACCTACTGTTACTGATCTGTTGAATGATAAGCACTTGTAATAGAAAAAAAACTTGTTCCTATTATTTCAACTATTTTATTTTGTGGAAAACGTGATTCGCACTGAGTGGTAAAGAACAAGATAGACATTTCGAAAGACATCTGAAATTCAGAGTTGAAATCGGTGACACACTACTAGAAAATCATTCAGCGACATGCCGTAAGATAGCAAATTATACATCAAATTAAAAACCAACTCATCGAATTATGTGTAGAGGTATTTCCTTAGCATATTATAGATGAAAGTTTTGGTTTTTCTCTAGTGACTGATGGCTATTAGTTCCTCGAATGTTTTTCCTACAAATTGAGAGCCGTTGTCAAAAATTAGTATTCAGGGGACCAGGCGCGCATACAAGGTGGGGGGTGAAGGGGGTAATTCCCCCCCTCCATGATCAGTCAGTCACATAACATATAATATAGGTATATTGAAAAATATTGGGAGATATCAAAAATTATGACAAATGAATGAAAAATCAATCACAATTTTATTTCACCTTTATTCCCTGTAACCCTGTAAGATCGCTGAATCGGGTAATTAAATTCAAAATTATTATCAAAATCATAGAATATCTCAGAAGATTATATAGTCTCTGGTATTTCAGGAAAAATTGATTATTACCAACAGTTCTGGAAGAACGTTCGTGACGTTTCCACTTCGATAGATACCGCTTTCAAAAAGTGTGATTTTAACATTTTGCCTCTCATTAAAAAATGCATGCTATTGACTTCGACCTGGTCTGACAATATCTCAGGATCGGTTAACTGGTCTAGCACTATAAAACATTAATTCCAGGAACTTACTCATTGAAGCTGATGCATTGAGAGATCGTTATGTTGATGAGAAAAACCAAAATTTAAATTTATTATTTAATTTTTCTGTTGCATTATCTTGTGTTCAATGAGTATATACTTCATTTTACTCATATCAATATGTAGTATGATAAATACATGAACGAATCTGTCGTTTTTATTCCACAGTTTCATAATAATTCAAGTCATTGTGAAAGGTAAGTTTGTAAAAACGCCAATATGCATTTGTGTTTTGATGAAATGATGGAAACGCATAATTTTCTTAGTGGTTACCCCCCCTATAAACTTGAGTTGCATACGCGCCTGCAAGGGGCTCCAAAAATAAAAAACTTTGTTCTCTACCACTTTAACGATATCTCATGCACCTGTTTCACGGAGAGAAAAAATAAGTGTATATTTTGTAAACCAATCTCCAATAAATGAGAAATTCCTCGGGAACTACGCGTCAGTGGTCCGTTAAGGGCAATTATGTGAAAAGTATATTTGACTTTCTTCTCATAACCCATCAACCCTATTCTTCCAGCTGAAGGCAACTTTTGCGATTGTCAAACTTCACGTATTTGAGGAGATCGCTTGTCATTTTTGACCAGTAATAATTTTCTTTTCGACGACAGAGGGTTTTGAAGAATCCAAAGTGGCCAGCGGTTGAGATATCATGGCACAGTTTTAGAATTTCGCGATTCTTTGATATTGGAACAAGAAATTTCAATAGAAATATTAGATTTGACTGGAACTCTAGAAGGAATGAATTTATATACATTATCACCTATCACTGTCCAATCAAGGTTTTATCAGGATTTTCGATTATATTCTCAAACGAACATCACGTAATTTTCGAAAGGGCATCAGGCACTCATTGAGACATACTTTTCTGTTTCAAGTCATAAAAAATTGTACTGTGACCGCACATCTAGCTAATAGTTCGGAGGGAGTTTTGTTTATCAGTTTCAGTCAGATGATCCATACTGTATACTCTATTGTTCTCTAGATTTTGACGATTATCAGCTAATTTCAGATCGCAATCATTTAATCTGCTGTGAACGTTTCTTGTTATATTTCGAAAACTTTCATGCAAAAATCACTACCTGAAAAATTGTTTAAACAGGTAAATATATCAATCCACTCACATCATGTGGCGAACACAATGTTTATCCAAAAAAAAAATAAACTCAATTATTTGAGCAAATATGAACTTTTTTTTTTCAAAAATCGATCTGCATGCGCCTCAATCGCGAAGAACAAGAGTTTCACCAAAAATTTCAATTTCGGAGGGCCTATTATCGAAAGTTTTCTCGATAAAAAGCGGAGATATTTGTAAGGATTTTATACCATAAGTTTTAAAAAATCTGAAACTACACGTTTCTATGCAACCAAATTAGTTTCTTTATCTTTATTGTTACTATAAATGAATAATGTTCAGCCTGGTGCACTTTTGACATAAGAGGGCCATTCTCATGTGCCGGCGTAATTGCTATTTTGGCATTCACAAGTCCGTAAAGTTTTATTTGCTTTCCCACGCCTATAGCAAAATTAAATTTTTTGGCACTGTACGATGTTAATAACTGATTTTTGAAATGACAGTACCAACAAGATTCATCATTTGAACTATAAGACGCTATGACTCTAAACTTTTTTCATGAAAATTATGGATGAGAAAAAAATTTCTGTTATTTTTTTGACTTCCACTAGAAATAGATGTAATGGAATTTCACTGATTATTTTTTTCACTTGTCAAAATGTGACGTTTTTGGCATCTCAACCGATAGTAGCGGGTTATTCTATGGTTATTCTAGCCAATCATTGGGTATTATACTGATAAAACTGCCTGGTCCTTTCGATAAAAAGTTGTTTACCTTTGAACTGTCAAAACTATACGGTTTACCGCGTCGATTCTATTGAACTGGCTCATATTTATATAAACTATCATGAATGAAGAGTAACCTTATTATTAATAGTCATTCATTTTTCACTTTTTCAGCATAATAATAACAACACATTTCAATGAACACTCAAACACGTAAATAGCTAATAACTTTATGACAGATATAGCGAACGACCGATTCAAATATTTAAGGTTTCCTTAACTCAAATGAAGATAGCGTACAATTAGTTTTTATTAAATACAATTCATTTTTCGTTGTATGAGAAGAAACCGTTGTATGAAGATTTTGATACAACGACATAACGAATGATTTTATGTTCTTTCTGGCGCGATTTTCATTTCATAAGAAATTTTCAATTATCAACCTTGTACAATGAGAGGTGTGACGCCATCTCTTGCTATCGTCGGCAAGCATTATCATATTCACTGCGTAAGCATCATATCTCTTCTGGATCATAGAGGGCATACATCCTTGTTTGACATTTCAAATTTGTAAAATTTCCACCTATTCTCCTTCCCTTCTTATGTATATGAAATACTGATCAATTAAATTGTTCTTCCTTCTATTTGTTCAAAAAATAATCTCCCCAAATACAACTCGTTATTCAAATTTGATAAGATAAATTTTCATTCTCGAAACACTCAAACTTTTTTATCTTGAGGCAAAGCATTCAAACAAACCGAATTAGATAAAATCACTCGTCCTACGGACTCGTGATTTTATCAATCGGTTTATTTTTGCAGAATAAAAAAGTTTTTGTGGAAAATGAAAATTTATCGATTAAATTTGAAGGACTCGTGGTATTACCTTTGATAATAATTTCATCATAATTAGGTGAAATACCTCTCCTTATAAATTTTTGTTCGATACTTTCTTGTACTGGTTTTTTATAAGTTACTAAAATATGTTTGCATTATTGTTATATAAATGTTAGTAGGCTTTTTTGTACCTTGAGTGCGTGCTCTGATACCATCCTTAACGGTTGATCACACGACATAAATATCGTATTCAAATTTGAAGACAAAATTCCCTACAATTTTTGTAAGCACACTTCTTCCGTAAGTCTAACGGGTGGTGAGTTCACAACGGACGAAGTGTGAACATTTTACCAAAAAATTGTTAATGTTAGCAATTCTGTTCCTACTGCTTATACAAGCATTCTTTCCTTTTTGCTATGCTAGTTGCGTATGTTTCTCAATGTTGTTTCGTCATATTCAACATAGATGGCAGCACATACGAAAACGCCATCTTCTCAACGTGAACAACGAAGTTCCACAACCAGCACGGGGACTCTGATATAGACCGTCAGCCCGTGGTATGAAAAATTGAACGATCCTTGACCGTATGCCCTTTGAAGATTCGACTAGAATATATGTGTCAATCATGCTCAATTTGAAATGAAATTTGCATCCTGGTTCTATAGTTGGAAAATTCCGGAAAATATTGTAACAAAAATATGATAAATTTTAACAATAGTTAACCGTGTGCCAAGGTAATAAGAAGAAAGTTAACGAAAAAATAATCCAGCGGAAAAAGGTCGGCATTCGTGTAGGGTGGTTCCTAGGGGATATAATGAACCCTTGAAATTGCAGACACTTTTGTTACCCTTCTTGATGATAGCTGACCGTATGCCTCTAAGAGATTTGTTTTATTTGTGATGTAACATATACTTATACCAAACGGCATACCGATCAGCTGGTTCCAAGTGTTTCCTAACCTCTAAAACATCTGTCGAAAATTTATTATTATTTTTTATGACTCTTAACCGTAAAAAATCAACTCAAAATTGAAGTTCAGATATAAAAATTTGAAATGACTTTTCGATGATCACTGACCGTATGCCATTAACTTTATCATTAGACAATACCAAAATGTAATGTATAATCAAAGGGCATACGCTTACCGTGGTTCCTGACCTCAAAAATTAAAATTGAAGTTGAATATTAATTTTTGACGATCGCTGACCGTATGCCATTGTGTACATCATTGAATAATTGCAAAATTAAATACTCTGTAAAAAGGCATACAATTATTATGGTTCCTAACCCCAAAAATTCGAATATCATTTGTCGATGATTACTAACCTCATATCCTTACTGAAAGGATCGGTATGATTTCATCATGATTTTTAATTCAAACTGAAATCATAAGGAAATAATGCTGATTCGAAAGTTTTATATCCAAAAAAATTATTCTCAGTAGAGAAAATAAGTATAGTAACTTTGAGTAGATTGTTAAACATCTGATTCATTCAATTTATTCAACAAAGAGTTAGATTTAGTTTATTTCTCATCTTGATCAAAATTCACATGATGAAATCATGGTGATCTTTTCAGTGGGGATTATGTTTTTGTGTGCCAGGGTGATGAAAAAATTATGATCTGCAAACAGAACAAAATTAAATTCGGAACAATTTTATTATATTTGAAATATTCGAACATTTAATGAAAGTTTTCAACAGAAATCAATTTCCGAATCTGAATACATTTTTTCCTCGTTGCATTCTTCATCCTCTACAGCATACTCAACTGGAAAATAATTAATTTATGATTATCAAGAGTATTCCGTTATAATTCTATATAACAAAAGTTATTTACCTCCTTCTGCAGCAATTTGAGTAGCTACATCAGCGTCCCTTTCATCCGGTGTTTGTTGACCTACAAATATTTTATATTAATAACATTATCATCATTTATATTTTTTTATCCACGAAAAAAATTCCAAGTGTACAATATTTTTACTCTTTTTAAATCAATTTTAATGAATGTAATAAATAATGTACGGTATTTATCACAACAAATTTTAATAATATTGAGGAATTGGGCTTTTTTGTGGAGAGAATGAGGTTTGATGATGATGATATTTGCTATCTGATTGATTCAATTTTCATATGCTTCTTCTTTCATTGAATATGTCATGTCTATTTTTTGAATCGGAGAAGAAAAAGCCAAAAAAATTTTTCATCGAAATTTCAATAATTATTAATGAATTTTAGTAGCTATGATTAAAGTATCATTTTTACTGTAGTGCGATGGTTTTAGTTGATAAATTTTTTTATAAAGATTGAATTAAGGTTGAATTTTAAATTAAGTAAAAACATACCACCTACGTTTACTATTTTTTTATGATGCATAAACATTCACTTACTCTCTTCAACCGTTGAATCTGAATTTTGTAGTATCGATTGCGCTATTTCATCGTCCTCATTTGTTTCTGTAAATTCAAATGATAAGTTAATCTACATTGATTGTTACTTAATTTAATATCCATTGAATGTTCTCTTACGTTTTCCATCAGATGAATTCAGAATATCAACAACATACTGGGGCATTTGATCTCCTTCAAACCAATTAAAAGAGTAGTGCTTTTCGTCATCCAGTGCCCATCCAAAACCTATTGGATTTAATTCAATAGGGGTGCTTTTCGTGGCATTGCACCACATATTGCTGATGTACGCAGTTCTCTTTAAATACATTATGATCAATGATTACTTGTTATTTTTCAACTTTAAATCGAAAATACAATGAAAAAATTAGCTAAGTAATTTGATTTGACTGAAAGAAAATCAATATACTACATTTCCTTGCAGTGCTTGTCATCTTTTCTGTAATTTATGCACTAGACTTACTTCCTCTTGTACTTGAACTTCAGGTACTACTACAAAGTCATCATTGAATAAACCAGCGTCAGCATCAGCTACTTGAGCTTCACTTCTGTCCACTGCTTTTGTAGTTTCTTCACGTTGCCTGTTGGTAAATAATGTGAATTATTTGTCATGTCATGATGAATGTATATTATGATGAATATATCAATCTAATTCTGATGCAAAAATCAGATGAACCGTCAGTTGACTTATCTGTCATCTGATTATTTATCGGAAACCAAGATCGATTCACAATAATCACTCAACACGAATCATCTAACATAATCATTATTAGACAATCACCTTACAATCATCTGATATTTTGATTCATAAAATATTATAATCTATACTTTAAACTATATCAAATCAAGCTGCGGACAGACCTATCATACGTTAGCCATACGCAACAATCAAAATTTTGACCATGTCATTTGAATTTTTGTGAAACACATTTTTTTGAATTAAAATAATTTTTCTTTATTGATGAAAATTTACTCACTTTACAGCATGTGGAAAAATCTTATGATGCCTTTTCAAAGTATTGAACGTGCTATAGCAAGCACTGTGGTGTCCAACGTTCACAAGAACTGCTTCAGGCACTTAACAATCTTTATATTTTAAATTGAAATGATTTCTGCACTTCAATGTATATTTGCATTTATTTAAAGTCTCCTCTGTACATAATTTTATCACACCACAACTCTCATTACACACAAAACAAGTTTTTTCTTTGATGATTCCCAATGTAGCGTTTTCATCCATGTTGGAATCAGTATGAACACAAACGTCAAACATACAGCATAACCGTATTCGGGTTCGCAATAAATCATCTAGGACGGTTCTAAATAGTCATCCACCTATTTATTGTAGATATATTCCAGACAAACCCTTCACGCCTCAACAGTCCAACAATTTAAAACCGTTCCTCGACTGTTTTCGTTGTGAACCCGAACACACCCGATATTACTGCCGCTAGAACAGCTGTTTTGGTGTGTACTGCGCAGAATCAATGAATTCCTGGTCGAACTTGATATGCTTCCAGGATCCAGGGCCTCTAGATTTGAGATAAATTCGTTTACGTATTTGTGTTGTGTGGCATTTCAACACATCTCGTCCATATCGCTCTACGTCACTCTATTCGAATGAAAATGTATTCACAAGACTCAAAACTTGAACCTCAGGGGGCTGATTTTCAAATCAGGTGAATTCTCACAATGAGAGAGAGGCGACTGTCTTTTTCTATCTCAAACGACTTTTGCTTATATAAGGATAGAAAGAGACATCTGAATTCTCTTGATGGGAGAGTTCACCCGATATGAAAATCAGGCCCCAGTACATATACACAATCACTTCACATACACACTAGAAATGCTGGTTCAGATTTCAGTTGATAATTCAGGTATGGAACCACTAAAACCGTATGCCCTTTTACAGGGTATTTAATTTTTCAATTAATCAATGATATACATGATGGCATTCGGTAAGCGATCGTCGAAAATTAATATTCAACTTCAATTTTGATTTTTGAGGTTCGGAACCACGGTAAGCGTATGCCCTTTTATTATACAATAGATTTTGGTATTCTCTAATGATAAAGTTAATGGCATACGGTCAATGATCATCGAAAAGTCATTTCAAATTTTCACATCTTTTGATACGTATTTAGGACCGCACGATCTCTATGCCGAAGCTACATATGATAGCATTGATTACATTTTATCATATTTGCTAATGGCATATAGTTAACGATCATGAAAAATGATAATAAATTTTCGACAGATGTTTTAGAGGTTAGGAAACACTTGGAACCAGCTGATCGGTATGCCGTTTGGCATAAGTATATGTTACATCACAAATAAAACAAATCTCTTAGAGGCATACGGTCAGCTATCATCAAGAATGGTAACAAGTGTCTGCAATTTCAAGGGTTCATTATATCTCTTAGGAACCACCCTACACGTATGCCGACCTTTTTCCGCTAGATTATTTTTTCGTTAACTTTCTTCTCATTACCTTGGCATACGGTTAACTATTGTTAAAATTTATCATCTTTTTGTTACAACATTTTCCGGAATTTTCCAACTATAGAACCAGGATGCAAATTTCATTTCAAATTGAGCATGATTGACACATATATTCTAGTCGAATCTTCAAAGGGCATACGGTCAAGGATCGTTCAATTTTTTAAACCACGGGCTGACGGTCTAATAAATAGAAACTCATATTAGAATCGAAATGTGACGTTAAATTCGAAATCATGGTCCTATACTTACATTGCCGAGATGTCGAATTTGACGTCAATTTGACGTCACATTTCGATTCTAATATACGTTTCTATTTATCAGAGTCCCCGTGCAGTAGTAGTAAATGTCTAGAAGGCATTGTAGCATTTATTTGTTTGTAATAGTTTCCGATAATAAAAGCTTATTTGATTTACCCGGAATCCTGTTCAGTGTATACATTCTGCTCCGCATTATCCCATAGGTTATGGGCCCAGGAATATTCTGATCTGATCAGGCGGGAACGGGAAGAATAATTACTACAAAATAAGTGCCGGTACCGACCATTGTTGTGTGAAAGTTTCACGGGAAAACCTGGCTGCCGCAGTAAACAGCAACGTTGAAAATTTGAAACCTTTTGATGGCACAGGTTTCTCAAATTGGGAATATCGTCTTAAACTAGTCCTAGAACAAGCTGAAGTCCTCGATGCTCTAGAAAATGATCCGCCCACGGACGTTACTAAACTTGAAGCCTTCAAGAAGTCTGATTTAAAAGCAAGAAACATAATCGTGCAATGTCTGTCAGACAATATGCTGGAAATGATTAAATCTAAAGCAACTGCAAAAGAAATCATCTCAGCACTCCGTTCGACATATCAGAAAAAAGGTATTTCCACCCAGGTCCAACTCCAAAAGAAACTCATGTTGGGGTGGTCACTACTTTGTGATAAAGTGGACTGTATTTAGTAGTATATATATTTTATTAGAAAATATTGTGAAATTACTACACAATGACAATGACCAAGAAATTATTTGACAAAAGCGTTCATCGATACTAATCAACAACCATTGGCGGCACACACGTAAGCGTAAGGGTTTCAACATCCCGCCCACCTTGAAAGGAGTTTACACTTTCAACAGGACACCCCACTGGTTAGACAATGCACAGTTTTTAAAAAGAGATCAGCGAAAAGTTCCAGTAGAAGTGCGAACATCAGCTACTCGGCAAATTCCGTCGTTTCCGGGATATAGGGTTTCGACTCTACCCAGCTTCCATCGTGAGAAGTATTATCCTCCTTGATATAACCAATACCAACCTTGATCTTGTGAGGCTATGGGACCTTTGCTCTGTTTCCTCGGTTTTCTTTCTCCTCTCTCCTCTCTTCTTGCCCCCATGGGTATCATAGGACATAAAGGACGGGAATTTAGAATGCTTTCTACTTGACTGAGAACTGTACTGAATTCTTCGAAAGTTAGTTTGGATTTACCTATGACCCGCTTTAAATGAAACTTGGAACTTTTTATGCCCGCTTCCCAAACTCCCCCGAAAGTTGGAGACCGGGAAGGAATAAAATGCCATTGAATTCGTTCATTTACCAAATAATCGGATATGTTTTTATTCACTGAAGCAACAAAATCATACATTTCTTGTAACTCCCTGTTTGCCCCGACAAAGTTAGAGCCATTGTCAGAGTATATGTTAGACGGTTTACCCCTTCTTGAAAGAAATCTTTTTAGAGCATTTAAAAAAGCATCAGTGGTTAAAGCGGAAACCAATTCTAGGTGAATAGCCTTACTGCTCATACAAACAAAGAGGCAAATATATGCTTTGGAAATTTTAGCACCACGAGTTTTTCTGTCCTTCAACAGGAATGGACCGCCGTAATCAACACCCACGTTAATAAAAGGCAAATATTCATTCACTCGACAACCAGGTAAATTTCCCATCAAATAATTCATTTCTTTAGGGTTTGCTTTAAAGCATCTAACACATGATCTAACTATCTTTTTACAGGAGTTGCGAGCAGATAACGGCCAGAATTGTTTCCGTACAGCGCATAAAAGATTTTGAACTCCGCAATGCAGCAATCTAATATGTTCATATCTTATAATTAAGTCAGTCAATAAATTATTTTTTGGTAAAATAATTTGGTGTTTTCTCTCAAATTGAAAATTAGAATTTTCTAACCTGCCACCGACACGCAAGACTCCATCATGTAAAAACGGATTCAAAGGTAACAAATTACTTTTTTTAGGCAAGTCTTTTTGTTGAAACAAGCAGTCATATTCAATAGGGAAACATTCCTTCTGAACGGATTTTACTATTAACAATAAGGATACATTTAATTCATCAGTCTTAAGCATATCGCACTTTTTTACTTTATTACGAACACTATAAATGAACCTCAAAATATAGGCTACTACGAGCAGCAACTTGGTAAAACTAGAATATTTTTCAACTAAATTTGAAATAACATTAGTAGTACTAACAGTAATACAGCTTTGGCTGACATTCTTGAATTCAGGGATGTCTTTTAGATTAATTTCATTATCAAAATTCCAGCAACGTTTTTCGAGAAGCCATTCTGGTCCATGCCACCACAACTTGGAATCGATGATTCCTTGCACATTAATACCTCGTGACAAAATGTCAGCGGGGTTTTCGTTTGAACGAACATGGAACCATTCATCTTTATTTGTTAAACTATGAATTTCGCTCACTCTGTTGGCGACGAACGTTTTCCATCTACTTGGCTCTCCATCTAACCAAGCGAGAACGATGGTGGAATCCTTCCAGAAATACTTAGCCCCGAAATCAATTTCTAGTCCAAGAACTACACGTTTGGCTAAATTGGCTAAAAGGACCGCATCACAAAGCTCCAATCTAGGTAAACTTATTTGCTTTAACGGAGCTACGCGAGATTTTGAGCAAATCATATTACAAAAATAACCTTTACTAGGTGAAAATCCTCGTATATAACAAACGGCTGCATAGGCCTTCTCTGAGGCGTCTGAAAAACTGTGTAACTCAAGAAAAATATAATCAGAAAAAACACAATGTCTGGGAATTTTTAGGAAATTAATTGAAGGTAGATCTCTGTAGAATTGGTTGAATTTTGAAGCAATACTCTGAGGAACTTCAGCATCCCAAGAAGTTTTAAGTTTCCATAATTCCTGGACTATGAGTTTTGCAACCACTATAACGGGATTAATCAAACCTAGAGGATCATATACTTTGCAAATGCAAGATAAAATATATCGTTTAGTCAGTTTGACGTTTTCGTCTGGCTTTATATTAACCGAATATTTTATAAAATCCAAATTAGCATTCCAATAGACAACTAAAGTTTTATTATTAACATCTTCTCCGATAGGTAAAACATTGACGTCTAATGAATCGTTAGTGATAATTTTATCAAGAACTTCCGGACTATTGGAAATCCATTTTCGTAATTCAAACCCATATCTAGATAGAATTAAAGCAACATCTCTTTGAATATCTAAAACTTCTTGAAGAGTATCCGCTCCTGCGAGCATATCGTCAACATAAAAGTCTCTTTCGATAATTTTGCTAGCAGTAGGAAATTCACTAGAATAGTCTTTCGATGCTTGCTGAATACAGCGCACCGCTAAGTAAGGGGCTGATACCGTTCCATAAGTGACGGTATTCAACTCGAAGCATTCTAGTTCATTGTGAGGGTCTGATCGCCAGAAAATTTTCTGATATTTTCGTTGACTAGGTTCTATCAAGATCTGCCTAAACATGTTGGCTATATCTCCTGCAATAACAAACAAGTACTTGCGAAAACGTAATAATATTTCAAAGATATCATTTTGCAAAGCCGGACCTGAATATTGCAAATTATTTAAAGAAAGTCCATTGTCTGTAGGGCAACTGGCGTTGAATACCACTCTACATTTAGTAGTGAGGTTGGTGTCCTTTATCACCGCGTGATGAGGTATATAATAACCTTCATCAAAGTTTTCTTGTATTTCTACAATCTCATTCATATGGCCCAGGGCTTTATACTCTTCCATAAAATCAACATAAGCGATTTTCAAATCAATATTTTTTGAAAGCCTATTTTCCAGACTAAAAAACCTTTTAAGAGCAATGTCGCGAGAGTTACCTAGTTCATTTAAATTTGGCTTAAAAGGTATCTGCACTGTATTTCTACCGTTTTGCAGTCTTGCAGTTCTTTCAAATAAATCTTCACAGTATTTTTCTTCGTCTGATAAATTATGTTTATTTTTATTAACTTCTTCCAAAACCCAAAACTTCTGGATGTCAGAATTAATGTTATCATCGCTATTTATGTCAAACATATGACAATTTACAGAACTGCGGAAATCTGAAATTCCTAAATTTCCACCAATAATCCACCCGAAGCTTGAGTTCTGTAAGTTAGGTAAATTTGGACCTAGTTTTATTTTACCTGAAATAATAACAGACCAAAATATTTCTGAACCAAGTAAGAGATCTATTTCTGTAGAAATATTGAAATTACTATCGGCTAAATTCAAATCTGTCGGTATCTGAATGCATGATTTATCAAAAGTCAACCTGGGAAGTTTTTCCGTAATTTTATTAATAACTAAGAAATCAGCCGTTATTCTGAAATTCGAGTATAAAGATTGAAGTGACAAAAACGCTTTTTGTTTAAGATTAATTAAGTTCGGACCGACACCTTGAACTGTGTGATTGACAGGTATTTTGTTCACGTTAGCCTTAGTGCAGAATCTTTCGGTTACAAAATTGCTCTGGGACCCACTGTCCAAAAGAGCACGAGCCTTTATAAATTTATCCTTACATTTTACATATACTACCGCCGTGGATAACAGCACTTGTCTCTCCTCCACTGGAGAGAGTGAATCAGAAAAAGTTGCACTTAAACTATTTGAGACATTCGGCAATGATTCATTTTTTGCAGATGTTTGCCTGTCTAAAGCTGAAGAGTTTTCTGTAGTCAGTGTAGTCCCGGTAATGCGCTGTTCCTCTAATGCATCGTTAGCACCGCCCACCGTTCCTTTTCGCGAAACATCTTTTAGATTTGATCGATTTAGAAATTCCAAATGCAACAACGTGTTATGCTTTTTATTACATTTAAAACATCGTTTGTTATGACAATCATATACTGAATGAGACGGGTTCAAACAATTCATACACAATTTTCGTCTCTTTACTTCTGAAATTCTTTGATTGATTGAAAATTTTAAAGATTCAGGACATCTATAAATAGTGTGATTTTGTTCGCAAAAATAACATTTTGCTCCAGAGGTATTTGAAACAAAACTGCTGCTAACTGTAGATTTTTTATTAGGCAGGTTTTTTTTAATAC
This sequence comes from Zygogramma bicolorata, assembly GCA_032362365.1. NCBI lineage: Eukaryota > Metazoa > Arthropoda > Insecta > Coleoptera > Chrysomelidae > Zygogramma > Zygogramma bicolorata. The sequence continues at coordinate 45,604 of JAVJAQ010001656.1, forward strand.
CATTGAACTTTTCTATATTATTTTTATCATTAGCTAACCTTTCTAGAATACTACACCTTTCAATTAAAAAGTTATGCATATCTGTCATGGTTGGCAGCTGTCCTTCATATTTATACGACTCCCAATATCGCTTTGTGCGATTATCAAATTTCCTTGTCAAGATAAAAATTATCAACCTATCCCAGAACTCTACAGCTTCTCCGAGATTTGCCAAGGAATGAAGATGTTCTTTTATATTGTCATATAAGTCGCGTAGTTCAACGAAGGATTCCCTATTTATTGAGGGCGCATCGAAAATATCTTTTAAGTGATTATCAATCATCAACGATTTATTTTCATAACGTTCGATCAATAGACTCCATGCATTTTTATAGTTACTACCGGTCATATCTAAATTTTTAATAATTTTTGATGGTTCCTCCCCTAATGAGGTTTTCAAGTGAATAAACTTTTGTATCGGTGATAGATGTTGATTTTGCTCTATAAGAGTTAGAAATAATTCTTTATATTCGAACCATTTACTTTACTTTCCTTCGAAAGTTGGCAACTTTATTAAAAAAACTTGAAGCTGGAAATTATTCATAGATGAAAAGCTATTAATACTAGAATTGGCCTCAGCCTTTTTATTCGTATTTTGATTTTCGTAAAAGGTATCACAGACACACTTCGCTTCTGCGATTAAATCAAAATATGAATTTTCAAAATCCGATCTTTCTTTTTTCTCATCCTCCAAGTTTCCACTTTCCTGGGAGATAAGGGATTCAATTTCGTTTTGAATATCTATAAATTCGTCATAGCAAGGTTCTATTTTCGATAATCTAGTTTCCAAGTTTTTAATCAAGGTTTTTGTGAGCTCATCTCGATTTAAACTATCAAAATATGTATGGAATCTAGTTAATTTGGCTTTAATTTGGCCTCTTTTCATTCGCTTAGCGCTGGTGTCAAAGTATCGAGAACAGCGCGTGACGTCACTATACGCACACGGTAGAGGACGCGGCATCGCTCATGTTAGTCGTATTTATACTTTTAGCGAAGTGTGTTATTCTTTTTGAAATGTGCGCGTTGAGAACTGGAGTTATGAAAGCTGATTCTGGTAATCTACCTGAAATGGATATATTTATGATAATGGACTATTTCAACAAAAATAACGACTTTATTAGCAGTGAATGAAAGGAGTGAAATTACAGCGGTAAGTAAACAAAACTGAACATATTTATATTGACTTTTAAAAAAAGATTAATTATTTGAAACAATAATGGTTTCGTCTGCTTAAAATGTTACAAGTAAATTAAGACTTGTGTGCTGTTTTGATGAAGAGAAGGACAAATTTTGTGTGTTCAAACAACAGAAATTTGATTTGAAAAATTGTGAAGATTCACGAAAAATGGACATGTTCGAGAATATACGAGACCGCTGAGAAGTGTTGAGGATTTTTTGTAGAGGAAACCGAATTACGTGAGTTCTACACAAAAAATTGAAAAAAAGGTGCTTATAGCGACTGAAGTATTACCAAATTCCATATTTTCATTCATTGAGAAATGAACTGTTACACCTTTCTGGAACATTTTTTTTTGCAGATCGGCCAGACAAAATTATGGAGACAATGCCATCGGTTATGTACAAGTGAAACAACAACAGACGTTTCGTGAGTTGAGGGCAAAAATAACACCAGAGCATAAAATAAAAGGAAAAAACTATGATGTGTCATGTGTAATAAACACGGAGGAAAAATTTATACAGGAATCGATATGCCATGATTGTCCTGCTTATCCGGTGCATTAATAGATGTATTCCTACACTCTGGTACCACACAACTTTTGCAAAAACTCCTTTTATCGCTCATTATAAATCAAACGACAGTTACTTCACGATACATACAGTCACACTCAACGAAAACTGACCTGAGTTTACTAATAAACGAATACCTCTTATCTGGAGCCCATCGGCCGTACGTATAGTGACGTCACAATAAGCCACGCCCCGTTTATACGCGCACGGATTTTAAATATTAATTTGAGGCTGTAAAAATGTGGATAAAAGAAAAATTTTTGGTAGTTAGATTATTCGAGTCCAGTACTTTTCAATTATGAAATGAAAAAAAAATGCTGAATGAGCCCATTGGCCATTGTTCAAAATTGTCAATACTGAATTTATCGAAAATCGAAAATATTCAAGTAAAATAGACAGGAAAAACGTAATCTAAAGTAGTAGTTATATTAAATTCAAAATCGAAAGCACTCTAATGGACAGGAATGACAATGGTGACGAATTGGAAAGGACTCACAGGTTTGTTGTAGTTCTACTCATTCCAGTGAAGAAATCCAGAAACTTGACGAGGTACCGCTATTGTTCGTTGAAAAGTTGCCACCCGGCATGTAACAGCAAGCACCAGAGCAAAGCTTTTTCTGGCATCAAAATTATCCGGTTCGAAGCACCAAAAATATGTTGGGGTGGTCACTACTTTGTGATAAAGTGGACTGTATTTAGTAGTATATATATTTTATTAGAAAATATTGTGAAATTACTACACAATGACAATGACCAAGAAATTATTTGACAAAAGCGTTCATCGATACTAATCAACAACCATTGGCGGCACACGCGTAAGCGTAAGGGTTTCAACAACTCAGGGGTTTGAAATACAAAGAAGAAACTCCATTGAATAGCTTCCTAACAGAATTTGAACAAACTGAACTCAACTTTTATCATCCATGCCTGAAGCCTGAATCCTATCAAACGGTGACAACTGCTATTGATGTTTTATTCTGTCAGGATGAATCAAAAATCACCCTTGATTTTGTGAAAAGCAAATTACTCATGGAGGAAGCACGGCAAGAACGAGGTCACGAAGAAAGAATTACTGGTAATGCAGCGTTCTCAGGATACAAAAGAATGGGCCTTCAATATTGGAAAGGAAAAGGAAATTGTCAAGAAGAGAAGAAAACTAATTTCCCCTTCAAATGTCATGGATATGGTATTGTGGGACATAAGAAATATGAATGTCCAAACAATTCAAAGAAGAGTGGAAAGGCCAACGTTGCAGAAGACAGTGAAGATGGCCCAATAAGTTTTTTAACCACTAAAAAATCCCTGGTGTGTACAGAAAGCTCAAAGGAAGTGAAATTTATAGTCGGCGGTGGAGCCATAAACCACCTCGTGAACAAAATCACAAGAAACTATTTTGATAATAAAGAAACCATTTCAAGCAAAACGAGGAGAAATGCTCCAAGCTACAATAAAAGGAGACCTCTATTTGAAAACCAGAAGCAATAGAGACATTATTATGAAAAATGTTTGGATGTGTGAAGGACTTCTTCAGAATTTGCTCTCTGTCAGGAAACTTGAGGAAAACGGTTTCCAAATCCTATTTGATAATAGTGAAGTCATTATAATGAAAGACAGTCAAACTGTAGTCAAAGGTTATCTCAATGGAAATTTGTATGTAGTTAGTTTCAAACTTTCAAGCAACAACAAAGCCAACGTAGCAACAGATGAAAAATTAATGCACAGAAGAATGAGTCATTCGTCACATTTTCCTGTCCCAGGTGTTTGCGAAACATGTCAAAAAACGAAGCAGACAAGGCAACCTTTTAGAGGTATACCAGATGAAAGAAAAGCAAAAAGAATTCTGGAAGTAATCTCTAGTGATGTGTGTGGTCCAATAGACCCTCCTACACATGATGGTAAGAGATATTATGTCAGCTTTATTGATCATTATTCACATTTTGCAGTGTGCTATTTATTATCAATCAAAAATGAGGTAATTGAAAAATTTGAAGAGTACTGTAACTTAGTAAATGCTAAATTTGGTACTCGAATTGAACGACTAAGATGTGATAATGGTGGGGAATGTACGTCTGTAAAATTCAAAGATTTCTGCTCGAAAAATGGAATAAAATGCCAGTACACTATTCCCAGAAACCCCGAGCAGAATGGCGTGGCAGAAAGGTTTAATCGCACCATTATGAAGAAAGCAAGATGTCTCATATTTGATTCCGATCTTAAAAAGAAATTTTGGGGAGAAGCAGTTAGAACTGCTGTTTTTCTAATCTAATCGTACTCCAACAAGTGTTTTCTCTAAAAACGTTACGCCAGCAGAGATCTGGTTCAATCAAAAACTAGACTTGAATAAAATTAGAATCTTTGGCTCAACAGCATATAACCATATACCAAGTGAAGACAGAAAATCCAAACTTCATCCACACTGCCAAAAACTAATTATGGTTGGCTTTACAGAAAATGGATACAGGTTATGGGATGAGGATAAAAGAAAAATTGTAACAGGAAGAAATTTGGTGTTTGAAGAAACACAACCTAGACAGGTATCAATAGAATTGGATGATCAAGACAATAAAAATGAAGAAACAAATCGGAAAGAGATAGCGATTGACGAAGAAAGAGATAAAAATGATGAAAATGAGCCTGAAAAGGAAATGAACAGAATTTCAGATAACAGAAGAAGTACTCGACAAAGAAAATTACCAAAATATCTTGATGATTACGAAATCGATCCAGAATTTGAAGCGAACATGATGACAGCCCTAGCAGCAGGATGTTTGATGTCTTAGCAGCCCCAAACCTTTGCTGAAGCAGTTGCCGATGATGGATGGAAAGCAGCAGTTCAAGATGAACTAGAATCACTACGCGATGCACAAACTTGGGAGTTGATGCCACCTCCAGAGTATGCTGAGATAATTGACTCAAAGTGGGTGTTTCGTGAAAAAGTGGTAAAAAAGGCTCGTCTTGTTGCTCGTGGTTTTGAACAGTATTCATTAGAAGAAGACGTATATTCTCCAGTGGCCAGAATGGTTACGATAAGGGTATTGTTATCATTGTATATTGAATATGATTTACATGTACTACAACTAGATGTAAGTTCTGCCTTTTTGTATGGTACGTTACATACTCCAGTATTTGTGTCAACCCAAAGGGCTTGAAGAGAAACCAAATTTGGTATGTAAACTAACTAAATCTCTTTATGGACTGAAACAAGCTCCAAAATGTTGGAACTCTCTCTTTCATAAAAAAATTGACTGATTTAGGGTTGAAAAGGTCTAGAAAAGATCCATGTTTATATTTTGATGACTATACTCTTCTTTTAGTTTATGTTGATGATGTGATAATGTTTTCAACTAATGAAGTGGTTTTGAATAATATTAAAATGAATTTACTCCAAGATTTCAAAATGAAGGAATTCAAAAATGAAAAAATTACTTTCCTAGGTTTAGAAATTTCAAAAGTTGGTGAAGAATTGCATCTCACTCAGAAAAAGTTGATCAGAAAAGTTTTAGAGAAATTTAATATGAGTAACTGCAAGATTTCAAGCATACCTATGCAGTCAAAACTGCAATTGCTCCCATATAATGAACCAAATGAAACGCTACCTTATCGTGAGCTTATATAGGTTCTTTGATGTACATAATGTTAGGTACTAGACCAGATCTTAGTTTCTGTGTAACATATTTTAGTCAATTTCAAAATAGTTACAGTCAAGAGCATTGGAATCACCTGAAATTGGTATTGAGGTATTTGAAAGAAACAAAAAATTTTGGTTTAAAATTTATTAAAAGTAATAATTCAAATACAAAACTGGTATCATATGTAGACTCTGATTATGCTAATATAGTGTTATTGACAGAAAAAGCATAAGTGGATTTGTAATAAAAATTAATGAAAATGTTGTTAATTGGAAAACTAAGAAGCAAGATGTTATCACCTTATCTAGGGCAGAATCTGAGTTTGTTGCGTAGTCCACCTGTATCACAGAAAATTTATTTTTAGCACAAATGTTATCAGAAATCCTAGATTGAAATCTCTATCCTATACAAATTTTTGAGGATAATCAAAGTTGTATAAAAATGGCCTCAACTATAGAATCAAAACGCACTAAACATATTGATGTTAAGTACCATTTTGTAAGGGATTGTATTGCAAATAAGAAAGTTGAACTGTTTTATGTACCAACGAATGAACAGCAGGCTGATATGTTTACGAAACCATTATCAGCAACAGAACTTAAATATTTTAGGAGTCTTATAAATGTTGTACCTTTGTGATTGATTTTGTACTATTTACAATTATGTGCACCTTGATTACCTAAAGTACTTACCTTTTTGACCTTACAGAATTGAAGGAAGGTGTTAATGTTAGCAATTCTGTACCTACTGCTTATAAAAGCATTCTTTCCTTTATGCTAGTTGCATATGTTTCCTTATGTTGTTTCGTCATATTTAACATAGATGACAGCACATACCAAAACGCGAACAACGAAGTTTCACAACCAGTAGTAGTAAATGTCTAGAAGCCATTGTAGCATTTATTTGTTTGTAATAGTTACCGATAATAAAAGCTTATTTGATTTACCCGAAATCCTGTTCAGTGTCTATATTCTGCTCTGCATTATCCCATAAAAATCGACAAAGTCCTCGCTTTTCTCATTTTGAGAAATGATTTGTAGCAATTCGTTAAATAATTGTTGGTTCGTAGCTATTCGTTATGTAATTACATTTCGTAAATCCAAAGCTAACTCATTTCCTCACCAACACGAGGTAGAGCTAACGTCGCGTTGATTGTGGTATCACCAGTAGGCCAAATCTATAGATGTTCTTGTCCGAGTTTGATTCGTTTATTTATTATTCTTTGACAGACTTAGACCGGGAGATGGTAACAAAAAAAAGTTAGTCATGTACATTGTTAAAGATATGGCGACCCCCTTCGGGTCTGATTGTGTAATGAACAAGACGAAATAGATGCTAACTCACTGGCCGTTGGGGCGATCTACCGAACGTGTAGAATAAATTTGGATTTTCAAACACTTTGTTAAACGATAATTCTTAAATTTTCCGGTTGTTTATAAAAATGAAGTAAGCGGAAGCGTAATGCCATACTTATCCGGTGGTGCTTATACCCCGCCATACCAAAACGTGTTGATTTAAAGTTTTTTCCTGGAAGACTTCTTACAGGCTAATTTTTTTCCTCTGGCCATCTTTGAGAAGCCATTTACTGAAATCACCATGCCATACCGTTACGATGGTTCCAAGTAGCCGCCATACCGGCACAAAGACGCAATTTTAATTAATAATGCTAAACCATTTGTTACACTTTATAAATTTATGTACTAATTATTTGTATGATTAGAAATGAACATCAGACTACGCCATACCCGTGTTCTCCTTAGTTCAAGGAGTAGGCAGATTGAGACCTTAGAAAGAACTCGTGACGAGACCTGGGGAGTAGGCAGATTGAGGCCCCGGCGTCAAGTCACAAACCCTTGCCCCCTGTGACAACACCTGAGGAGTAGGCAGATTGAGACCTCAGCGTGAAGTCACATTTACCTCTTGAAAATGGCTCCAAAATCGGAGCCGAAACGTCGAGAACAAAACTCCAGACGCGGTTCAACCCGAACTCATCAACAATATATATATATATATATATATATATTCAATTGAAGTCTTTGCTTGCTCTTGCTTGGTTGCTTCGTAAGGGGAGTGATTGACCAGGACGGTATGGACAGATATTCGTCTCATAGTTCTTGAGAATGAATTCAAAATGGAATTCGAAACGTCGAACAAATCAGAAGATACCTAACGGATAAAAAACCCAGAAAAATTCATCTTGTATATATATATATATATATATATTTATCTGCATGTGTGTGCGGTCATTTCAGGACGATATTTTTCATTAATCGTTACTGTATTTTGTTTTAAACTACATAGTCGAACGGATTTGAAAATTCGGCCAAACATAGGTACATTATTGTTGTTTGACAATAACTGTTACTCTCCGATGGCGTTTGCTACCCAGATATCACAAATTATCAGGAAGATATTCTGAAAAACTCCCAAGAAATTATTCTAAAAATAATTGTGAAAATTATCCTAATGGTATACCAAAAATATTTTAACATTCAAAGATCATTTAAGGATCAAATTTGGATAATAATTATCGAACATTCTCGTATAGTATTTTTCACAGTAAATGGTATTGGCTTATTAACTGCAATAAACTACCCGATTTAATACTATTGTGTAGAAAATCATCTGGTAAAAGATGCAAATGTGCTACAGGGTCGAACTTAAGAAATTTGAATTTTGCATAATGTAGGAGATATACAAGTAATTAATTTAAATGTTACAATTCTATTCTATATTTAGTTCAGTGTCGCTATCGCTATCCTCATCTAAATTAATTATAATTGGCGCAATTGATTTTACAGAAAGGTACGAGTTTTCAACATTTATAACATGACTAACAGAACTTTTCCAACTCTCGGTAGGAATGTCATTCATACAGTTCCTAATTAATTCTACCACACTACCACTTAGTCGGAGAAGTATTTTTTCCGCGCACGCTCGATTTAAGTTGGTGCCACATAAGCTCTATGGGAATGAACACGCAGTAGTAGGGAGGTAGTCGTAACACTGTATGTCCCAATTCTTCTGCAATTGTATCACAAACATACGTTTTTTTTTTAAGAAAATGACTGCAGCACTTGTAAAAGTTCTTTTTTTGTATAATTTTCCTCAAAATATATGTCATTTGCAGCCATGAAGTTTTGAATCTCCAATTTCGTATTCTTTGAGCCAGGAATTTTTTGCAATTGTCGACTATGATAGCTTGCGTTGTCCATTAGTATAACGCTGTTTGGCGGAATGTTGGGTGACAGACAATTTTTAAACCAATCTTCAAAAAGCTCTGCTGTCGTATCTTCGTGATAATCAACACAAGAGTCCTTAATATTTTTGGCAGAAAGCCACATTGCGTTTGGGATCCAACCATTTTCTGATCCTGCGTGTAATATTGTGATTCTCTTCCCTTTATTTGATGGTGCTTTTGTTTACACTTATCAAAGGAATCAGATCATCCTTTGGAAGGGGTGTCATGCGTGTCAAACCACGTCTCGTCGAGGTAGAGTATTGGCCGATTTTCAGACCGGTATTTTCTTATTGACGTTATATATTCAGAACGCCAGTTTATTAAACGTGTGGATTCCATTATTACTTGTCTCTTGTCAATTTTGCGATATTTAAAGCCCATTGCAGACAGAGCTCGCCAAAGAGTAGTGAGGCCACAGTTGATGTGAGTTTCGTCATTGATGAGCCGCTGTTTCAGACTTTTGATTGTAGGGACACGCTGCTCATCGTACATAGTGTAGATTTTTCGCCTTATCAAACCTTTTTCCCAGTCGTCTAGACTTTTTGTGACACCGGAATCTTTACGCTTTTTTCTTGATTCCATGGAATTTTCAACAATTCGTCTAACTGAAGTAAGAGGCACCTTCGTCAAATTACTGATTACTTTTGCTGCAGCACCCGCGTTATATCCTTGCTGAAGTAAGGAACTATACACATTTTTTATAATGATTTTCGCGCCACAAGATAAGTGATTCTTCTTTAACGAACCACTGGAAGAAGCACTATTACTTTTTATCCACGGACGCCACATACTGCCTATTCTGTACGTTGGGGTATAAAATCTTTGCTATTAATGTCTGTAATAACAAATAAATGTTATAAAATTATTGCACGCCGTAACAGAAGTGAACACTTCCAATGAAATACAAAGACTAAAATGAACAAGAAGTGTAAGCTGTAATCCTCTACAATCCCTCTCTGAGAAACAAAATTACCTTTTACATTTATGATGTGCATCTCGGATTTTACAACTTAAGGGTCTAATTGGTTTTATTATAATCCTTCAGTCAATACCATTTATTGTGAAAACTACTTTAACATAATATCATTAGTCTGGTTTATAGAATTATTTCTGACAAAAGAAACATAGCCAATCAAAACTCATACATGAATATTATAATAATAAAAACATTTTCACTCACCTCTTTCAGGCATTCCAGATCACGTGTTGTATGAGGAGCAAACAATAAACAAACCGATTCGTTTTTAGGCCTACTGTTCACAATCACCATATCCGACATACGATAAGCAGTCTGACGTTTTTTACGACAGATATAATTTTTGGACTGTTCACAAATTTATCAGATGTATTTACCTTCAGTTATGAATCTAGGAAATTTCATGGAAACTAGTAACTTTTTCGAAGTGACAGTCGGCAATCCAGTCCATCCATTTGAATTTTCAAATTATTTTTGAGACACGCTATTAATTCTGTTTCATAGTAGGTGAATAAAAATGTATGAATCGGAGGAAAACGAATATGCTGAGCTGGAGGATAATGTAGAATCAGGTGAATAGACAAAGGATACATTATTTCTAAGGGAATATTAGTTCAATTAATTGTAGGGCACTGGTTCTGAAGTGGAATATCAAAAAGTGAAAGTGGAAGAACTTCTTAATTGTGTTGAGCCAGACCTCTTCTTTGGGATTTCCGTCTCCCATTAATTCAACGAAGCAAAACAATAAGGGACCAATCGAGGTTTGAGATTTTCCAAGAATTTGGTGGTATGTACTCTCGTTTTTCAGTATCAGAGCAGAGCTGAAAGCCTATTATAGTATTCACAAAGTTAATGATCCCTTTCATCTTTGTTTATTTCAGAACAACCACAGTTTTCGGTTAAATTTCTGATGTCAAAATGGAGAAATTTGTGGGACACATATGATCGGGTTGAAGGTGAATATGAAACATACAAAAAAGTGGATCCGCTACAAAAAAAAAGAAAATTTGGGAATATTATGAATGCATGTCATTTCTAGGGGATACCTCGAGTCATCGAACGTAGGACAGTTAAAAATTTCGAATCAATTTCACCCCGCAATTTGTTTTAGAACAACTGGAAATGTATATCCAATCCCTTAATATCACCACAAGAAGTTACGCAGGTTAGGAAATGCCTTAGAGAAAATTAATCAATCGCCTCTGCCTCTTCCTGCTACGGTTACATATGTTAATCCAATATGTCAGAGAATATCTGAATTGTTGTCTAAGATGCCCCAAGGAGAGAGAACAATACTAGAAATAAAACTTTTATAGGTCACATACGAAAGCGTTAAAAAATACCTGTAGGTGAATATTCTTATCACCTACTTAAGGATACATGCAGGGCTTATTATTTTCAATAGGAGAAAAAAATGTATGTCGTGAAAATAAAAAATATATAATTTTGGACGTTTTATTTGTAAATTTGAAAACATAAAAATACTTTTATTTATTCCACTGGTAAGGTATTGCACCTTCAAACATAAAATATGAAGTTAATTTTTCCCTCATTATTTTTGCTTCTCTCCCGTACATGTTACTACTAATGCTATGAAGAGGTCTAAAATTACTCTCATTTCCAACTTCATTTCGCCACTCTCCATTGATGACATCTCCATTTCCATCCTCTCTATCAACTGCAGGTGAGGAACAGTAACGTCTATTATTACCAGTAGTTTTGGATTCAAACATCACAAAATTATGCAAACATACAATGGCTTTCACTATCGCCTCAACAGTAGGTATTGATGCTATAATTGATTTTCTATAAATCCGCCAACGAGATGCCATAATTCCGAAGGTATTTTCTATCATTCTTCTGCCCCTGCTCAATCTGAAATTACCGAACCATCAAAAAAAATTTTGATTTGTGTTAGATATGCACACAGTGCCAAACTATACATTATACAGTGTCACCGATAAAGTCCGCATCAAATGGGAAACTTTTTTATTTATCGTTTTATGTGAAATTTGATTTTGGCAGTAGATTTTGCTTAAGAAATGATGTCAAATGGTGTCTACAAAATAGGTCACGTGATTTCCTTAACCTGTCAAAATTGACATTTAAAAAAAGAAACATCGAAAAATTACATTATTCTTCAAAATATCCAAAAATATCAAAGGATAAAAACATTTTCTTTTGTAATTTTATACCCACACACCAAGTTTCAAACCCGTAATAAGTATTTTATATTTTCACTATTTTTCCGCACTCCTGCTTTTTCTACTTATCAAAATTTAAGCACACCTGTACTAAATCATTTATTTTAACTAAACTCGTCACAGAATTTCTTTTTTTGTAATATAATAATATTTTAAGAGCCACTTTGATGTTAAAAACAAATTTTGAAAAATAAAAGTTGTCAAACTTGATGCAAAGTTCATCTAGTTTCAACATACAGAAATGTAGTGTATTTAATGTCGTGAGTCTTTTTTTCGTGTTTTTTTGCTATTAGGTATAGGTACATGTTTATTTTCAGTTCCTTTTAATTAAGATTAAATTCCACTGTATTTTTTGTTAAAAAAACAATAAACACTCTAAGATATTGTTTCCTAATGTTCCGTTTTGTTCTAATTCATATTGTGAGGCCATTTGCTCATTAAAAAACTCAAGTACTGTATAGTTTTGAAAGCCCCGTTGAAACTAGATGAACTTTGTATCAAGTTTGACAACTTTTATTTTTCAAAATTTGTTTTTAACATCAAAGAGGCTCTTAAAATATTATTATATTACAAAAAAAGAAATTCGGTGACGAGTTTAGTTAAAATAAATGATTTAGTACAGGTGTGCTTAAATTTTGATAAGTAGAAAAAGCAGGAGTGCGGAAAAATAGTGAAAATATAAAATACTTATTATGGGTTTGAAACTTGGTGTGTGGGTATAAAATTACAAAAGAAGATGTTTTTATCCTTTGATATTTTTGGATATTTTGAAGAATGATGTCATTTTTCGATGTTTCTTTTTTTAAATGTCAATTTTGACAGGTTAAGGAAATCACGTGACCTATTTTGTAGACGCCATTTGACATCATTTCTTAAGCAAAATCTACTGCCAAAATCAAATTTCACATAAAACGATAAATAAAAAAGTTTCCCATTTGATGCGGACTTTATCGGTGACACTGTATAAAGCTGGTTATACCGAAAAATAGTTTAAAAATAGTGAATTCTAAAATGTAATAGTATAATTTTCATATTCTTGGAATTGTTCCTGAATTTTTGATTTTTCATGGTAAGGTGAATTCATTAAATGAGGGGTAATATTACAACATGAACACACCTGTAGTTGAAAATCCTTTTATTCTGTGGAAGAAACCGTCCTGGATAAGGCCGCATCATTATGGTTAATAAAGGAAATGCTTCATCAGCAACTACGAAGTAAAGTAATATATAGCATCTGCATAATCATCAAAAGGTGCAGGTGGAGGTGATTGCATACTGTTACTCATCATTATTCCACCATCACTATGGCGTCCTTCTCCACCAATATCGACCAAAGTAAATTTATAATTGGCATCACATAATGCTGAAAGGACAATACTGTGACTGTCCTTGTAATTGAAAAAAGACGAGCCACATTTTGAGGGAGCCTAGAATGAAAAATTGAACACATAAGTAGAAGCACCTATAGGTGAGTACGCGACCTTATCACATTGTCTTACGGAATTAAAAATCGAATATACTGATATACCTACTTGAATAATTACATGCTTACCATCTATTGCCCCAACACAGTGTGGAAGTTGCCAGCGTTCATTGAATTCTGCTATCGATAACCACATCTCTTCTGAAGCTTGCTTTAAAACAGTTTGATTCAGGAAGTCCCATATACAATTGCATGTTTCACGAATGATATGTGAAACTGTGCTGGTGCCAATTCTAAAGGCATAATACATTGAAACCATGTTTTCACCAATTGCTAAATACCTGAAGTCAAACATTTTCAGTCCCGGTGAAATTATATTATCCCGAAGCCGAGCGTTAGACATTTTTTTAACTTACTCATTTTGGTTTCCTGAACAATTTTTTTTAATGAAATTAGGAAATCAAGGTTAACAAAACAGTCGAAAGAGCATCGCATCGTGATGCGCGTTCGCTGATTTATTTTTTGGGTTTTATTGTAGTGAAAAATGCTTATAGTTCGGATAAAAAGTAATGAAGAAGAAATTCCGAGTGAAATTAGCTGAGAAAAACACCCCGTCACCCCGTTTTTTTCTGTCTTTTGGGCGGGGGGGGGGCATATCTTCGAAGAAACTAGTTGAGACCGCCAAAATTTTCTTTATAATTTTTGTTCAGGAGACCGGAATACGTTATTTCCAAAAAAAAATTTTTCCTAACGTTTGGCGTCGGTATGATAGAATTTTATCTCAGTCTCTTTCAGTAGTTTACATCTAATCTTACCTTGAACTTAATACTAGTCTTTCACTCGGTGATATTGGCTCTCTTGTCCAGTAGATCCTCTCTAGTTTTGGCCCAACTTAACGTACTAGTTCATTAAACGTATAAGATGTAATCTCATTTCTTGAAGTAAATGATAATAAACTCCTTGAGAACTTCGTTTCCTATATATATTGTATTGCCAAAAAAAACACGCTTTGGTAGTAAAAGACTCAATAAAAGCAAAGTTTTGAGTTTTTTAGACCTTTGTTTACAATATCCTTCCATTTTTTCAATGAAAACGATACGATCTTCGTAAAAAAGTTGAAAGTAATTATCTCAGTATCTCGAATGCCTAATGGATTGGAAATATGATATATCTTTCAACAGATTCTAAAATTTGCCAAGCAGAAGTCTTTGACAATCTGAATTTCATTTGGAACTGTATGTCATCCAGATTATTAAAATGATGGTCTTTTTTTCGAATCCAACGAGGACATCGTCTTGAAATGCAGGATAAATTGATCGGCGAAGGACGTAAGATAAATCTTCTAATATAATTACCAAAAAATACCAAAGACAATAATATTACAACTTAGAAAATACGTGATACAGATGTTACCGAATACGATTGACAACAGATGCTATCTCGATTATTTGCTTTATCGCTCGTATAATGGAGGATAATCATGGAATCCTGTTCAGTCGACATAATCGAGCTAACTGGTCTGGTGAAAGTAAGATGCATATAAACCCTGGTGTGTTTACTTATACCTGAATAATTGTAAGCATATTTTCTCGGTATCTCGCATTCTTGATTTCAAAGAATTTTAACTGAAGAGAATCCTTCGAGAGTTTGCCAGCAGAGGCGCACTTCATGATTCTGGTTTCGAAGTCTACTCTGATCTACTGAAATTTTAATCTGTGATGCCACGAACGTCAATCTCAATGGTCCCGCCTTTCGATTACAATAGATTATGTCTTGCTTTCGAGTTGATGAAATATAAATTAAAATCCCAGTGACTGTGATGTGATTTTAAATCTTCCGAATAAATGGTTGTGGGTGAAACTGGAACATATAACGGATATCTCATCTTTCTGAGTAGCCGAAGGTAGGTAAGTAGTTATTCCTATTTCTTCAAAGTGTTCACATATTGCAATTTTAACGAGATTACGAGCCTTTGATAAAAACGTGAAAGGAAACAATTACTATTGGGAAAAAAATGCTTTCGAATTCCAATAATTCTATTTGAAGTGTCAAACTTTTCAAAAAGAAAGGAAAATTTTCTATCAGTCGAACTTTGCCTTACATATTTTGTATACTTATGATTCTAGTGGAGAACGAAAGATCCCGCAAGAGTTCAGCCAATGTGACCGTCGGTATCGAAATTCAATCGTAAGCTGCCGCCTGATTGGAAAAGTAGCCTTAGAAAGTCGCATTTGTATCATTACGTGTGTCACTATCTACCGTCAAAAAAAGCAAGCTATACCCTCGATTTCTCAGATTGAGAGGAATTGGCTAAACAAAAGCTATCAGTCAACGCACCAGGGTTATATGCATCTTAGGTGAAACGGAATCGCAATGTTATCGCTTTCAAATATTCCACTTAGCAAGATAATCCAGATAAAAGTCGTTGGTGAAACCGGGCATTAGTGATTAAAATTGTTGTTTTGAAAAGTTGTTTAGATCACCACTTGATTTTGTATTTAAAAGACAACCACATACAGCTCTCCCAACCTAGCTTCGAATCTAGAAATGACGTAGATGCAGTGTAGAACAAGTGACAATTTGAAATCCAGCCGGTTTTATTATGTTTCAAGGAGCGGACCTAATTCGGTCACAGAGCTAAGTTAGGCGAACTCTACATGATTATGATTGAAAATAGGTCATCCAAAATGTCTCAGGCGAATTGAGCTAGCTATCTTGGTTGGTTCCACCTTTCCATCATCTCCATTATAAATTAAATATCAGGTGTAGCACATACAGACCTAGAATTTGGTCTACAACAAAGGAGCTATTTTAACGATTTCAATTACTAGATGAAAATACGTTAAATTTTTGATGGTCTGAACTGAAAATGTCCAAATAATTTTGATTCTATGTTCGCAATTATTTTCTAATTGACTGTACTGGTTAAAATTTTTTAATTATTCGAATAAAAATAAATAAATAAATTGGGGTAAAATGAATATAAATACATGAATCAATCCCATTCAGAATCAGCTGATTCACTTGATCCATCATCGTCATCCTCGGATTGTATGGCTTTACTGCGTTGAGCTATTCTCTGCTTCAGTATCTCTGCTAAATCATCGGTTACCTTGAGTACAGGGCTAGGGACAGGCTTGATGTCCCGCTCATCAACAGGACGTAAATTGAAGCCTTTGCGTATCTCACTCAATAAATCGCTACGGCTATCTTCTTGGAAAGAGGGTTTTTTCTCCTCAACAGGCTGAAATTCAAATATATATATATAATATTATATATCTCGATACAATTGTTTTTTATTCTCCATGAATATATTGAGATAGTACAGAAATTGCTATAACACTTTCAGTTATTTGTGAGTTCATATGACCAACAAAGATTATTTCTAGGAAATAGAAAGAGTGATTCAATTTCACACATCCTCAAGAAAGCAAACTGATTGAATATGGTGCTCAAGCGGTATACTGAGCTATCTAATATTCGATTTGGCTTTCTCACTGTTGGTTCGCGTTCGAGTCTGGCTGGCTCGATGTGATGGGTAATTGTTGGTTGCCTATATACCAATACTGGTAGGGGGCTATTTTGTTGGAATACACCAACGGATCCGGTAGCATTGTGGGTTCCTGGTAAATAAAGTTGAAAAACCAAATGCGCTACATTCAAAATCAGTAGAACGCGACAAAGATAATTAATCGACCCTTGCACGCACAAGGCTTTGTCTTATGGGCGCAGAGTGTTTTACAACGGAAAATTATATATAAAATAAATATAAGCTTCATGCAGTAGTAATTCATCAAAATCATTCGACCTGAAAATCTTCGTACCTGCAGGATATTATCACGTACAGAACTGGCATGACACTGATTTGTAAGAAAAATACCAATGATGCACGGTATGCCACTTTCTCTTCAATCCAAATCTATTTCAATTTTCGAAAATTGATGTATAAAAGGCCTTAATAAAATACCTTCTCAATCAGGGCGCAACATTGACATATATACGCATTCACTGCCATGGGTTAGTGCACGTTCAACTGTTTGGGCAAAATTCACATGCGGAAATTCGAATACCAACTGATTTCATTCTGGTTATTACAAAGTATATCTGTGCTATTATCCCAAAGAAAGATAACAATATTCTTCTTACAGAAAAAAAATTTAAATCGATTTATCATTTTGAGCATCTGTTACTAGAACTGTTTTTGTAAAAATCGAATAATTCAATCTTGGAACACATAGCATATCTCAGCTTGATTTGTAACTACAGTGCAAAAATCTGTTAGAGGCCGATGATACACCAACGGGACAGTCCACATATGGGCAGCTGGCTGTCGATGAAGATAATCGTCCAACGACCGACAAACCTGTGGATTCTCTAATCAGTTTTCCTTGACAAAACGTAGCTATATGAAAAAATATGGCATATATTGAGCACTGGACTGGATGATTACCTTCACATGATTTCCCGACCTATAGCCAAATAGACAAAAATGCAATGGCCTAGGTGCTCTTCTGACCCACAGATACAGACTTTTTCATAAGTGCAGTGGTATTTCAACATTCGAGCCCAGATAATAAAAAGAAATGAATGAAAGTTATTTCGACTGTTTGTGACGAAGTGTTATCCATCCTCGCGCTTGACCTTCCTTTCCATCTGTTGTAATGAGCCAGGCGTTTCATCATTTTTCTCTCTCCCTTTCAGTGGTGGTTTTCTAATGGTTGAACATAGCAGTTCCTTGTCAAGTAAAGTGCTTCCCAAGACCTACAACCATGGATCACAGAAACTATGCAGCTATCAGAGGAGACTGTAAGAACTACAAATGCACAAATGCAGAAAACTGTATTGAAGACCAGTTGAAGTTGGGATTGAGAGTTCCATACTTAGTAAAACCACTGAACTCTGAAATTCTATCTCGCATATCAATATAACAACTCATTTCATTTTCCTAAAAATGAAGAAAAACCGTGGAACCCAGGTGGAAAACAGGGTCACTGACAGAATTGGGAAACTCTTGGTGAATTATAACATAAAAACGGTTTTCAAACCGACCAAGGAGATCCAACAAATCCTCAGGTCGGCTAAAGACAAAAGCGCTCACTGTCAGCATCAGGGGTTTATCGCATACCGTGCACCTGTGGGAAGGTATACATCGGTACCACCAGAAGATCCATGGGAACAAGGTTCAAAGAGCATGAAAGAAACTGCAGGCTGGGGCAAACTGACGAGTCGGCTGTGACGTAGCACGCACTCAGTGAGGGTAACCACAGGATTCTGTTTGAAAATGCAAAACTGATTGCCCCCAACCAGGGTTACTATAGCCGACTGGTACGGGAGGCGATAGAGATCCACAAACACATGGACAATTTTAACAGAAAAGAAGAAGCGTTGAGTCTCAACATAATTTGGCAGGTAGTGCAGCAACTGATACTGATGATTATTCTCCGAATCCGACAGAAGTAATCGATACTCCAGACTACCTGCATCAATATAAATACGCCTTACGAAATCGAAATGTCCAGTCATCGGAATAATAGTCAAGATGAGTGACGCCTCTGAAGAAGATATTTATTTTGTCTTATTTATTCAAACTAATTATCTATTCTTGATAAAAAATCTAAAAACCTCTCAAAAAAAAAAAAAAAAAAAAAAACAAAAAAAAAAATCTCATAAATACAAAAAAAAAAAATATAAAGAAAAACTAAAAAAAAACTAGCCACTAACGCTAGCGAAACGTCAGGAAGTCATTCCAAAGAACGACGGTCTTCAAACCCGGAGAAAAGTAGTAATACTAAAAGTCGATAAAACTAAAATTAACGTGTTTATTTTATGACTAATATTGATAACCTTAAAGCATCATTTTCATCATTGAAAGTATCAAACATGGCCCAAGAAATGAACTATACATTGTTCAATATTTATTCAGATACCATTCCCATTTTCGATGGATCGATCCTCTGGAAACCTTGAAATTTCCATAAATGCTGTTGACAAATTTCATAGCAGATATGATGGCATTGAGCAGATTCTTAACCCAATGTATTGTCAGTATAATCTTGAGTAAATTGAAAGATAGAGCACAATTATTGATAAGTTCAAGAACAGAATTGAATATGTGACTATTGATAAAAAATGAATAGAGAAACACTTTTGGTGATAGATTGAGCCTTGATAACTTGGAACAGAAACTTTGTACTATGATACCAAATAAAAGTGAACATATGTTAGATTTTGGAAAACGAATTCAAATTTTACTCAGTAAACTTTTTTTTGAAATAAATTCAGATCCTGATATGGATCAACCAACAAAACTAATTCATATTAGACAATATGAATCCCAATCATTGAAATTTAAAAATTCGAGCACAAGAAAAAAATTTAGTTCAACATTCGAATTCATTAGAAGAAACTATGAATTTAATACTCGAAGATGAGACTTTCAGACAAATACAAAATATAATATTACAAAACCAATAACTCCAGAAGTATCTAAGAGCTCAAACTATACAACAACAATATTACCAACAACCACAGTTTGTTCAACAACAATTCCAATCCCAATATCAAATGGCATGATACAACCTCATGTACAAAAGCAACATCAATTTCAACCCCAATATCAAACTGGCATGATACAGTCTCATGTACGGAATCAATTTCCAAGTCAACCGATAGCAGTTGAAGTTTATAGTAATGTGAACAACTTTGCAATTATTAGTACTATCATCAATTCAAGCACTGAACCAAACAGACTTAAATTCAATCAAATAACTGCTCATAAGCATGTACTACTCAATGCTTTAGTTGAACCTGGTGAAAAAAGTGAATGTGTAACATCAATATCAAATTCGTATGATACTACATACAAGTGACGTTTAAAATGAAAAATTGAAAGTAGAGAATATTCCGAACTGTGATGAAACAAAAACTAAACATTTTTCACCTTTTTATCAGAAAGATGAATTGAGGGACTTGAAATTTAAACTTCCATTTGAAATAAAAACACGAGACATTGATACCGTTCAAAAGAAACCAAAATATAGAAAACTTGAAATCAAGACAAGACATATTGAAAATGTTCAAACAAAAACAAAAGTTAAAGAACATGAAACCTGAACACCCAACTGAAGGAAAATATAAAATATCGAAGACATTCAAACAAAACAAAAACGGATGAAACATCAAGGATATCTGAACAAAGTGAATCCTAAAATGATGAAGACACTCAAAAAAATAGAAAGAAAATGAAACACAAAACCATGAGTACCTTCATATAAAAAAAATAAATAAAAATAAACAGCATTTAGAGGACAGATGAAAAAAATAAAAAATTTTATATTGTACAATTCTATGTTTACTTCACGTTTTCAAAAATAAACAAGAAGTATAAATTTCTAGGGTGAGCAAGTAATATATACCTCAGAATATAGAAACACTCTGATAAACTCCCTCTAATACAAACTCTGCTTCGCGAATAAACTCTGCCAGTGGCGGATTTAAGGAAAAAGGCCCAGTCGGCAAAATTTCTTCAGCCCCCCCCCTCCCAGAAAATTATGTTGTGTCAGGTGTTCCATGGAAAGTGAAAGATATATGTTTCAGGAATTTAATGAATATAATTTTTTTTTCATTTATTCATCGAGCATTATAAAAGTTATATTCTTTTTAACATATAGAAACCAGGATTAGCATCAAAGTTACTCGTAGAAATTACTCATCCAGTACAGTAACTTGCAGTAACTAAAGTGATAGTTCCCGCGCATGTTCAGTGAATTCTCATTATTGGGCGCGACAATTCCAACTTTCGAAAGTGATGGTGAGTTGACTGTAAACTGAATATAGATGCGCGAGGGCACCCGGGGGCCCCTCTAGAACGTTTTTGAAAAGTCAGAAATATTCGACAAACTTTGAGAAAATCGTAGACGTTTTAAATAACTGATTGAATACAAAAGTTATTTTATTTTATATTTAATTTACGATAGTTATCAGGCAATTATTCTGATAACAGGGGGCCCCTGATTGAAAATTGAACTTGTGCTGTTCACAAGGGACTCACCAAAACATTTTTTCAACAAAAAAATAACAAAAAGAAATCGAAGGTGTATTTTTCAGCAAGAGGGGCCCTGAAAGCCTTTCGTCAGGGGGGGGCAGTCGGCAAGCGCGCTTTTGCCGACCTGTTAAATCCGCCACTGAACTCTGCTCCACTTAGCTCTCAATAACACTCGTCACTTAGCTCTGAATAACTAACTCTCCTCTGAATGAAAAGTTGTCTCCGCCGCGATGTGTCGCTGCTTATATATCTGCGTACACCCCTTGAGAATCCTCAAGAGAAGCATGGATAAGGTGTCTCGAATTCTCCAAGCGAATTACGGTTTCCTGGAAAAATGACGTCGCTGTCCGACCCCTCATACTATTCGCTAGGACATTTCGTAACAGCACGGTATAATAATTCAAGAAGAATTACAACCTATCGTGGTTTCAACTATTCAAAAACGCTGCCATTAAATTCATCCAAAGTAACATCTCACTGGAAGACATAAACAAATGAGGAACTAGAAAAAATAAAATATCATCATGAAAATAAAACTATACATAGAGGAATCGATGAAACGAAATTAGCCCTCTCTCGGAAATATCATTGGCCTAATATGACAATAGTGAACTTTATTCATAGTAGAGAAAAAATGGACAAAATACAAATACATGGAGTAAACAAAGTGATTGAAGGATAAGAGCAAAGCACTTGTTTCCCATAAAATTGGACCATACAGATGTAAAACCATATAATATAATATTGCGATGAAGTAAAAATATATACCTATATACAATATGAAATATTCAGACAAAAAAAATATACATACACAAAAACTATCAAATGTCAAAGTTTGGGAATACAAAAAAATACAACATATTATATAGAATCAGCCAAAATGACATAAAGAGTACACAATTCAGTAAGAACATCAAAGTAAAATAAATACAGTGCTTGTATTCCGTTAGGGTTCAAATAGTTGGAAGAACAATTTTCTTCAATTTTCATTTATATACTTCTTTATATTTTTCTTGAAATTTTGTTTGTTTCCATATATTTTCATTTCTTCATGCAGAGTATTATAAATTTTCATCGATATATGAGTATCCTCTTTGAGTTTTGGAATTTGTAACATGCGGGAGGATGTGTTTGTTACAGTTTCGTGTATTGTATTCACGATTAGGAATCACAGCTTCATGATTTTGGAAGTGATACTTTATATTCACACAAAGGTAGAATAACGGCCGGATATCCATGACTTGTGTTTCTCTATAGAGGCTATTGGAATTGTATCTGGAGTTTTTCTGTAGGATTAATTTCAAAAACCGTCTCTGTATTACCTCTAATCGATTGAGATGGGTTTTGAGCGCAACACCCCAAACTATAATGCCGTAGCGGATGTGACTTTCTAAGAAGAAGAAAAATATTACTTTAATTTTTTTGATGGGTAAATAATTGTTTAGTTATTTGAATTTATATAGAATGTTTGGAGTTTTCCAGTAACATACTTTAAATGATAATCCCATTTAAGATATGTGTTTAGATATATTCCTAGGTATTTTGTTACACTTACCGAGTTCAATTTCGATATTTTTCCATTTATATTTATTCTTAGTTGATGAAAAGGGGGGATGTCTGATTTGTTGCAACTGAAAGGAAGAATGTGGGTTTTTTCAAAATTTACTGTCGATAATTTGCTAACAAACCAATCTTTAATAAATTTTGAATTTGTTGTTGGAGCCTGATAGAAAATAACAGTGTTATCAGCATATATCCTATGATGTCACCTTTACTACCAACCGATAACAGTTCATTTTCATATAGGTTGAATAACAATGGACCCAGAACTGTGCCTTGCGGTATTCCATATTCCATGGTTTATGAGACACCTGAGTCATCACCTATTTTTAACTTTCTGGGTCCTTCTATTCAAATAGCTCCCCATGAGCTTATAACAGTTTCCTCTTATTCCTATTTTTTCAAGCGTCTATACGAGTAGTTCATGGCTGACAGTATCAAATAATTTTTTTAAATCAATTAATAAGCATAGACATGGAGTTCCGGAGCTTGGTGTATTTTTTCTGTGATGTATAGGACAGCATCTTCTGTGGAGATTCGTTCTCTGAAGCCAAATTATCTGGGAGAAAGGAGTTTGAATTTATTTATAGAGGATGAGTCTTTTTTTCAATAATTTTTCGAATACTTTTGATAGGTTCGTTATCAGTATAACGGGTCTGTAATTAGTAACGATGTTTATGTCCCCACTTTTGTGTATCGAAATGACAACTGAGTTTTAAAAAAGTTGGCCTCATCTATATACATCGATTTAAGATATAAGTGAGAGGAATAACGATATTATCTGCGATTTGTTCAAGTGTTTCAGCTCGAATTTGATCTTCACCTTCGGATTTTCAATTCATTAATAAGTTCCTGTACTTCAGTCGCATCGGTATGACGAATAAATATGGAGTTTGTTAGTCTTTTTGTATTTGATTTGAAATTTGGGTTCCTTATGATTTGTTCAGCAAGTTTTTACCAGTTTCAATGAATCTATTATTGAATTCGTTAGCAATTCCCCTCTTTCCATTAATTAATTCGCCTTTGTCATTTTTCAAACTCTGTTATTTGTCTTTCACACTGTTTTTCACCACCGATGTTCTGCACTGTATTCCGGAGATTTTTCTTATTGCCTCAGTCATTTTTATTTTGTACTTTGTAGTAGTCGCGTTTCCTTCTATACATTACATTGGTGAGTTTATTTTTATACTTTTCATAATAATGTTTCAACTGTTCGTTGTGTGGGTTGTTTATTTCCGCAAACAAATTCTTTTTAGTGTTGATGGATTTCAATAGAGCATTCTTCAACCATGGTGCAAATTTTGTGTTTCTCCTAATTTCATTTTCAGTACAATTTTCAATAGAGTTTGTTATAACATCAGTGAAGTTTGCCATAGCAGAATTTAGATCTTCTGTTGAGTAAACTGACTCCCAGTTTTCAGAGCGTAATGTATTATTTGAATTATCCACATTCATATCATTTTTATATCTCATTTTGTACTTTTTCTTTTGAATATTGTCATCCATTACAAATTGCAATATAATTGTAAAATGGTAGATAATATTGCTTTACAGAGCAATTGGTATTGTCATGTCCAGTATATTCCATTTACTCTTGACAAAAATGTGATCGAGACATGATATTTGGTCATTATGTGGGATCATTAATACTGGACATGTACTTAAGTTCATGCAATATATTGAGATATTCAGTTATGTAGTCATCTTCCTCTAACAGATTCATATTTATATCGCATATGATAAGATAATAATCATATTTCTCTTTTTGAATATTTTCAAAGTATCTCATTAAAATCTGGTTGAATTCATTTATGCTCGTTGAGGTTGATCGATAGCAGCTAGTGATGAATATGTCGTTTTGATTTCCGATTTTAATTTTTGTTTTGGAAAATTCAACTCTTTCTACCGCAACAATTTCGCTATCAAATACGTAATCTTCTTCAATGAATATTATTACTCCAGAATTCTGATTGTATTCACCTTCGTTATAAATTGGTTTGTACCCTGGTATACAATATATATGTGGGTCAAGTAATGAAAAAATATAATTTTAAATATCTTTATGGCCCTAAACCTAAAATAAAGTTTTTTTTTAATTCTTCATTTAGCGTCGGCCTATTTCCGATACCAAGGCCAATTACCGACGCCGGTGAGCACACTTCCCCCAACCGGAAATTTTGCCGAACCCCCTGGTATTCCAACCATAGGTAGGGATCTTTAACGAGCCGAACATCCATGGACTCGGGACCGACGGTTTTACGTCCCATCCGAAGGACGGCATATCCTCAATATATCTTGTGCTCATTGATATACCGTGTGTCACAGACTCATGGTACACCCCCGTTTTCTCCTTTGTTTTTCTAGCTATATTTTTGAGATTCGGAACATCGAATAAGCTCACTGAACAGCATTTCTCGACATATCTGAAAGAAAAAAACAACTTCCAATTTTTCCGGAAATGACATCAACTTTCGATTCTTGAATGGGACACCCTGTATATTGTTACATGATCGGCTAGGGATGATCATGAGGAATCCAACGATACCAGGTTTGATGATGTTATCTCCAATGACTGCGGAGATATCGCCATTTATATTATCCATAAGCTCAATGAGTGGGAGAGAGAATTGGATTGACCCGCCAGTAAAGTTTCTCTCTCCTACTCGTTGCGCTTATGGATAATATATATGGCGATATCTCCGCAGTCATTGGAGATAACATCATTAAACCTGGTATCGTTGTTTTCCTCATTATCCTCTCTCGCCGATCATGTAACAATATAGAGTGTGTCCCATTCAAGAATCGAATGTTGATTTCATTTCCGGAAAATTTGTTTTTTTTTTTTTTCTTTTATATTTTTTGAGAATTTTTTTTCTTTGTTCTTTTTATATTTTTAGAACAAAAAAAAAAAAGAGAGAAATAAAAGGGAAATCGGGGGCCCCCGGTTTTTTTTGCGACCTTTTTTTTTCTTTTCCCTTTGATTTTTTCTTCCTTTCCCCCCGTTTTTTCTCTTTTTTGGCCCCCCCCCCGGTTCTCCCCCCCCCCCCCTTTGACTCCCCCCCGCTCTCGGTTAACTCCCGCAAACCCCGGAAGGCCGGCCCCCCCCCCTCTAAAATAAAGTGACATCGAACTTTTGCAGTCATATGAGGTAAAATACAACGAAGTTCCCAGTCTCAGATGCACAAGAAAAGAACATAAACCATGCTATGAGTAAGTGAAAGTAAGAGTGAAAAAATATTATTGTACCACAGCACATTCAACCTTGAATGAAAGGAACTTTGTTGAGCTAGAACTACCTATTTTATAATAAACCTTCACAAATTTTGCCTCAGTTACACGTATGAATATTTGTAAAATTATTCTTTCAAATGTTGGTAGGAATTTAACATTTATAGGTGTTTTTTTTGAGTCAACCATGTCATCCCATGTATTCATCTATTTTATTCCATTCAAAACGTTTGAATTCTTTGAGCAATCTATTGGAATTTTTTTTTGATGGATGTGAAAACTTGTCCTTGTATTCAAATTATTCATTTCATATCCAATATTGGCATCAGTTATTACCTATACTATAATGATTCTCTAACTATTCTTGGTGTTATTTCGCTCATTATATTACGAATGGTATTTGTTGATTGAAAATGTATTGAGAAATTGAATTTTTATTTATTTTCATTATGGTAACCAATTGCAATATGTTAAATGTAGTCCAAATAGTAGTCCTGAAAACATATGACAGCACGCAGGCATATATTATTTTTCGTAATCCCATACTGTAATTCGGATTTAATTGTGTTCAGATGACAATTGAAAGATTGATGTTGACAGCTTCCGTCCGTTACGATTTTTTAACAGCCGTCGGCCGTTATGGTATTGTTGTGATATTGTTAAGCTGTTTGTTTCATGACAACACGATGTTGGGATTTATCTGTAGAATTACGTGGTTTGTTTTTTCCTCGGAATCAAAATGTGATCTTTCAGCGAAATTACGAAATGTCTTGAACGGCTACGCCTCGTATTACAATATTCAACCTATATATATATATATATATATATATATATATATATATATATATATATATATATATATATACATGCTTTATTTTATAGCAAAATGACACTTTTTCGAATAAAAACAATGTTATATGTGATCCCATGCTTCCTGGGTAAGAAACAATACTACTAAGGCTGCACTATCAGAGCTTTTATTTCTGAGTGCGATATAAACCTCATAGGTATTCTAGTTACTTTTGTTAACGCTAAAAGTGTTTGAAAAAATAAGGGGAAAGCTTGGGTGGTGGAATATAAATAGTGTACATAATGTGCGTTTTACCCTACGATTTTTATGCAACGCAAGTCCAAAATTATAAGTGCACCAGTGCAATTTCCAAGATGTCTGGTGACTTTTTTTCGATTATTATCGCAATACCAACATCCTCTAGAATTTTTCGTACTCCTTTGCTTAGTATAAAATGAAGCTAAAACACAACATTCCAATCTCGTAACAACTAAACCACCTTAACGTTCGCTATATTTTCAGAAGAATGAAGTCCGCAATAAATTTCTTGCATGACACCAATAAAGTTGTATTGCATGAAAATTGTATACTGTAACTCTCATTACTTGCTGGTAAGACTGTGCTTCAATTTATGCACTAAGGTTATCACACTCCTATTCACTTCCCAAGCTCGTTATATTAAATAATGGTAGTATTTCAACAATACAAAATAGATGACATAATCATCATTAAACGAAGATATTGAAGTACTTTCAACATGTTTTAGAAATGAAAGATCTGTTTGAGATTGAATTAAACTGACAATTCAGATATTTCAGTAGGTATCATTGAATAGCTTTTCACTACAAACCAAAAACAAACTTTATTCTACATGAATGAGGTTATATAACTTCAATTCTATCAGGTATGTCCCTATAAAAGACATGAACATTTGCTAGCAATTAGTCTCTCAACATTAAAAAAAATTATGGTTCAGAATTAATGCGTGGATTTCCATATGATACCTATTCAGAAATTTAATTATGGAAGTCCAGGCCTGCTTCAACTTTGCAATTTTGAATGTACTCTCCAGGGGGCGTATCTGTACGGTCATTTTCAAGATGTATACCGTTTTCTTGTCCAGCTGGCGCTCGAGTTTGTGTCAAATAGTAAATGCACGTACATTATCCTACTATATAGTCTATATACAAAGATATAATCATTCCGGGCAATCCAAATATTCTATAATCTCGATATTAAACTTGTTTTTCCTGAGCTTTGGACAAATAGTCACGCGAGATGTCTGTAGCTGCCGGGCATGTTTTTGCTTCAGTTTGAGGTTTTCGTTTCGACAGATTATTGTAAAAGATGATCACTACTTATCTATACTTTACTGAATACTATACAATCTCCATGTCGTGTGTAGTATTACGACTCACAGGACTGGTCAATTTTCCCCTTAATTCTTCTTGGTAGAGTATGCTTTCCGTCTCTTGATACAACATAACCCGGGTTAAGGATATATCTGGGCAAAGACACATAGACCTAACACAATATATAAAACTAGAGAATACCGAGACAGTTGGTGTATCTCAGAGGCATAAGTATTTTTTTTCCTAGGGGGGGTTCTTAGTTGCGGAATTGGTATAATTTACGGGTTGCCTATTAGGACATCTCCGACCACATTTTTGCGTCAGTTGCCGTACTCGAAGGTTTTAGAAAATTGAAATATAACAAATGAACACAAAATCGGGATTTATATTAGATCTAACTTTAATTAAAGCAGTTTCTTCAAGTTTAGGTTATCAGTCATTCAAATAATTCAATATGAATATTTTCAATGAAACATAACCTAATTGTGACATCTCAGCGAATGCGTTATAGTTCAAATTTCAAAACCCAAAGATAATGTAATTTATTTTCAAGCGAATGAGATAGAACAACATTTCCATTGATGAAAGTGTAGTATTAATTGTTCCTACATTTTTTACTATTTTTATGCTTCCATCGACGCTAGTGGTGTATTCGATGACTACAATGTACGTGCTTAGATCGAACGGACAATCAACTAACCTCATGCAGTTGGCTGTCATCTCGAAGATTATGAAACTTATGGCTGTGATTATTATCTAAGGCACTGATCCCATCTGCCTTCAAATGGCCAAAAACTTCAAAGTGGCTTGAATCTATATTTTTCGAACCAATCAGCGGCTGAACAAGAAAAATCAATTTCATCTGTTTGCATAACGTCAACTATTAATTAATATGTTTGCTTGAATTGCCATTGTCTATATTATTAACTCTATTGAAACCTGTTGCTAAGAATGGGAGGATTGAAATACAAATCAAGTGAGAAAATCAAAATAAAATTTTTGGTCAATAATGAAATTAGGGATTGATTGATCAAAGGAAACACCGTTGTTACAAAAAAATCGAGGTATAGAATATGAAATATGAGTCAAAAAAAATTTATATTAATATTAATCAATATTTTCTAGTTATTCCCACATAGTATAAAACAAAGATCTTTGAAATAACAAAACGGATTTTGATCCGTTTTTTTGATAGAGTGATTCAAGTGGAGGTTTTGTATTTATAATATTATATTCATAATATAGAAGAGAAACACTGATCATTTTAGGGGTATCTGATGTTATGTCGTAAATAAACATTTTATGCGCTTACATTGCAAACGCTGGCTGAACCCTACGAAATAGATCAAAAAAATGTTCTACAGTATTGTAAACCTTAGAAAGGTCTACAAAAAAGTTCATGATGATATATGTCTATCTCTTAGGGATAACCCACAATAACCATTTTTTATCTATGTGAATCCGGGGCGGGTCGCTAGTATCCCAATAAACTCATAACCGGAAGTGTATAATCTTTAGTATTTGCAACATTCACATCGAATAATCCAGTACAAATATTAGTGACACATCAGCTTGAATTAACAGTCACGGTTTATTCTATTTTGGTATGCGGTTAGCTACCTGTCCATTGAATTCTAAGGAATTTCTCCAAGTGTTGCAGCTATAGCAAACTATTTAAAGCCAATGAGCCAGAAACACGGCTCTGCGGTAACTGGCAATTAGATTACTATGTTCACGAATTCTTGAATCCTTTTTTTCCACTTTTTATTCAGATCCGATATCCGATGATACGACGATCCGATTGATTGGTCTAAGGCTGGATTCAGACAGATTCGAAATTCGATCGTACGATGATCAGATAGCTTTCTGATTGGTCTAAATTTAAATTTAGACCAATTGAGACCAGTCAGAAAGCTAACTGATCGTCGTACGATCGAATTTCGGATCTGTCTGAATCCAGCCTAAATTTAAGTTTCGATCAATAAGAAAGCTGTCGGATCGTCGTACCATCAGATTTTGGATCTGTCTGAATCCATCTCTACTCATCAAGTTATTTCATGTATTTTTTTCCTATTAGAAAGTTCGACTAAATACATGAGAAATATCGCCTTAGACGTGATATAATATAAATTTAAGTAGGGCTCCTGTGTTGAACCAA
This sequence comes from Zygogramma bicolorata, assembly GCA_032362365.1. Taxonomy (NCBI): domain Eukaryota; kingdom Metazoa; phylum Arthropoda; class Insecta; order Coleoptera; family Chrysomelidae; genus Zygogramma; species Zygogramma bicolorata. The sequence continues at coordinate 75,997 of JAVJAQ010001656.1, forward strand.
TTATACAGCCCAAGGATCAAGTCGTAGTCCTTCTTTTTCTGTTTCAAAGAATTCACTCCTACCCTGATAATGATATATTTAGTAAGTCTTGATTCTTCATGGTTGTTGTTCCCAAATAATTTCATTACAATAAAAACCTAAAAATATACTGTTTGAAAGTCTCTTTTGTGATGAAAGATTATTTCCTTTATAACAGTAATTGCGTTGATGATCTACCACAAACTGAAAAAAAATATAAATAATATTGGAATCTATACAAGGGTACAGAGCAAACTTCTAATCTTCCCCGAAAAGATGCTGCATCAATGAAAACAGTTCCTTTTGAATGAAAACTACGTCTTATCAATCAGCAACATCACATATAATTCAAATTTGCCTACTACTTATTTATCTTCATTAACGTTTCGGAACGCTAATCCGTTTTCGTTAGAAAAACTATCTTTTATATTTTCAGATTGAGGTAGGTTCTCAACACAAAAATTATGAAAAGGGCTTGTATTTTTTGAATTACCTTCAGTGTCATTCCATCCCTAATGCTTTGCAGCAACTCTGAATTCCTATCTGAACCGTCTACTCTTGGTGAGTTAGGTGCTGTGGTTGGAGGTGCTGGTGGGATTCCATCATCTGCAACCCTATAGTTTCTTTCTACATTTTCCAACGGAGGTGGTGGTGGTGGGGGTGGAGGCGGTGGTGGAGCAGATGGGGCACTTCCTGGAAGAGGGGCTGGTTTTTTTGGAGGAGCAATATTCATTTTTAGTTTTTGCGATGTGATGTTTCCATTATTGGTTTTCGTCGGTATGGGAGGTGGAGGGGCATTTCTGAAGTGGGGCGGTCTGGAATTGGAAGGAGCTCTTGGTGGTACTGTTGGAGGACCACTATCATCCGCCTTCTTGGTTTCTTGTACAAGTGCCTCTCGAACACCATTACGGTTAATGAAATCATATATATAGTCTCGGGTGCTCTTGTCTTGGAGCTGTTTTTCGGATACTCCAGCCTAAAATATTTGTATCATTTTGATTCATTTTGAGAGCAGAAATAGCATATTGTTTACCAGGAGGAAAAGCATAATTTTGCTAAGTCGAGGCCCAGGTGGTCACAAGGTAATCATACTATTTTTCCGCAAATCGTCTAAAATTCGACAGATATTGATTAAATTTGAAAAAATGCGCATGATTTCAAACACAAATAAATGGTGCTTTGAAATTCCTCATTAAATTACTTGTGTCACTATAGAAACTGTTTTCAATCATTTATCTAGGACACTAACAACTGTAAGGAAATATTATTTCCTGGAGAGTTGGTGCTGTGGTTCCCCATCCACCTGTCGACCTAGAGGTCCCGGGTTCGCTTCACCAACGGGGCAGAGATTTTTCTTCATAAGAATTTCTCTGTCGTGTTGGCAAACGACTCCTGCTACGTTTCATGGTTGACGGGTCCGCGAATAACCATGCTCCACCTGAGGTATGGCGTAGGAAGTTACTAACGAGCCTACTTGCTGAGAGAAGTCGATGGTGTTTTGTATAATACCATAAATGACATCTACTACTACTACTACAATCAGTTCCTTACAGTTTCTTCGACTTCTGAGGGTTGACGTTCGTCAGCTGGTTAACGGAACGAACAATTTTTGAACAATTTTTCTAAATCAGGAAATCTTGACTTTCTCTTTAGGAAATTTTATCTGGAATGTCAAAATTTCCTAGCGATTTGCGGAAAAATATATTTTTTGCATTATTATCACGCATATTGGTGGACGATTGACGAAAAAGAATACCTAAGCCATGAGCAACAAATAAAAACACTTATATCCGTACTGAACATGTTTTCAAGTCGAAGATGATGAATGCAGAACCTTGGAGAGTTTTTTTCATATTCATGGTAACTGAGAAAATGAAGGCTCTGCGCGTTTTGCTCAGCATATCATCAGTCATTTGCTACATTATGAATTGCACTATTTGAGTTTGGTTTCAAGAAATATCGGGAATTATGCTAGCATAATGATGTAAAACAGAAAAAATCACTACAGGAATTAGTGGAAACCGGAAGTGGTCACATTCACATTAGATGCTTTCATTTTATGAGACTGAAATATTTCGCAATAACAGCAGGTACAGAACCCCATGATTACGAATTACGATAACGGCAACTACAAGTATCGCAAGGACGATATGGATTGCGTTGTGGGTTTGTGTTCTTGTATTTGCGTTACGACCTCGTCTGAACAGTTTAGTGTATAACCAATTATAATTGTTGGATCTCCTTTAATTCAGTTGAAATATGGTTTATCATGTTCTTGTGAACATATCACATGTTTTTGTTAGAAATTCCAAATGAATACAATTAATGAGTTCAGCTTTATCACACGATATTTTTATTAATTTCTGGTAGATCAACAATGATGTAATAAATTAGTCTTTTATTTGTTCTTAGGTTTACGAAAGCAGCATGCGTACATAAAATACTAGAGGCGCACTAGCAATTCAACATGCTCCATCTTTGCATATTTTTCGTTGGAATACGGCTCTCTTCAAAACTGAGAGAGCGAGAGGGGGGTAGTAGAAAGGAGAAGTGCCAGGGGGTACCAAAGCCGATATCAAAACATCGATATCTGAATCAAAGCTCAGGGACATGATAACATGAAAAATCACTTCAACCAAACAAAGGCCCACTTCGCATTGTCTCTTCCCGCCCATGGCGCACATGGAAAGGGAGAGGGGTAAAAGATTTGTTCTTCTTATATTATTGAGTGTGCTGAATCCAACAAGTCCACCCGATTCATCGTCTGACGATTAGTTCTACAGGCTGATATAGGTGGAATTGTGGAGTTTACCCATGCGAGGTAGAAAACCACCTCACCTATGCCCTCTTACAGTTCCAGTATGGCGAACAACATCGAACCGGGGTAAAATGAAAATACGGTCCTAAAAATCGGGTGATAGTTTGCGAGAATTCGACGCCTAAATCAGCTGGCTCACCCAGAAGCATCGAGAGATCGAGGGACAGCTAACGGTGCAGTCTCTGCGAGTGACACATTTCGAGAGGAGTTGCAATGTCTTGGTACGTTCTTTAGAAGTGAAGACGGCCTTCAATACCTCGAGGTCGAAAGTACGAGCAGTATCGATAGAGGAACCCGCACAACGATGTGGCACAGCTACTATTTCCTTCGAGAAGTTCTGGGGGAGATCAAATCCTTGATAAGTGAAATGAATGAAATGTTCCTGCTTTCTCTTTCAGGAAAAAAGTTTTTTTCTATGCAAGAATTAGAATATTTTGTGGTGGCAAGACTAGTCGAGTGTAAGTGTGAAGAACTATGGCGAGTTGAATCAGCTGTCTGACATTGATTTTTGTCGGAAGTTGCAGCATTTTTTTCTGCAAGTGAACTGAAGATAATTCTCGTTCGCGGCGGTCGTTTGTTACAGCTCTGCCGTACGATGTGCCCGGTCTAAGAGATGTCCTTTACATGGTGTCTTTGATTTTCCAGCAGATGGTGTTAAGCCTTAGAGGTTAACACCCAGCTCTGCCGTACGATGTGCCCGGTCTAAGAGATGTCCTTTACATGGTGTCTTTGATTTTCCAGCAGATGGTGTTAAGCCTTAGAGGTTAACACCATGTGCACCAGATTCAGAAGCAGGTTCGAACTTGAACGACAAAAAACGGTTCTTCAAGTTTTCATACCTATTGGTGGAAATTGAATACAATTTGAGATTTTACTTTAGAATTCAGCAAGGAAATGTGCATTAATTCAAAAAAATTAGCCTCTACGCCTGCGAGAACAATATCATTAGCGGGACCTCGAATGGGCGGTACAAACTAAAAGTTGCCAGCAAATCAAGGGGCATGCTGACCGAGTCCAGGGCCATCCGTGTTAACAGGTTAAGAAGAACAGCCGATAGCCTGACCATTTCTAGAATTCTGAAGAAGTTTAACGTCGCGAGGAAATCAATCGAGATTGAGGGTTGACGACAATTGGATCACAGCAAAAATGAGACAAGATCGAAAGAGTGATGCACGAGTTACAGACTTTTGAGATGAAAGGAAAGCGGTGCGGAAAGACTCACCTGGAAGGCATTACCAACTTTCAAGGCATTGTGGGCGCAATGGGATTTCTTAATTGTTTAGTATGGTCTACTGAAGAGACTCAGAATCAGCCGATGACAAGAAAGTGATTTCTCAGCTGGTTGCGCCTAGGTCCAGAATAAGTAGTCTCTAGGAAGAGATTTATGACAGTTAATCAGGTGAACATCGGGGACCTTGGATAAAATACAGCAAAGTGTTTAGTGCATCCAATGTCGTAAAGATGTAGAGAGATGGTACCGAATATTTTCTGACATGACATATTCGGTGAAACAAGATCAAGAGGCGAGATGAAACAATAAAACGTAGGTGTTCCCTTCAAAAGAATCGCCATCGATGTAGCTGGACCGTTTCCGATGACGAATGATGGCAATAAATACATACTCGTGGCTATAGATTACTTCATCAAATGAAGTGGAGTGCAATTTCTTTGGACATGCTTTACGGAAAACGAAGTACAAATGGAAGAACTAAAAGATCTGAAAGAAGAACCGAAGGAATACGTCAGGAAAATAGACGATGAATTCAATGAGAAAGTGGATACAGTGCGAGAGGAGATAAAAAATGAGTTGAGAAATGATATGAGAGGTCTGAAAAAGCAGATAGTTCTTCTCAAGAATTAGGATGGCCGAGACAGGGTTACCACATCAACCATTTCACTAAAACCACCTACTTTTGATGGACAGTCGTCTTGGGCCATGTATCGTCGACAATTCGAGGCTGCGGCAGCGACAAACGGATGGGGCGAAGAAGAAAAAGAAAAGGCACTAAAAGTAGCTCTGAGAGGACCAGCTTTGGGTGTGTTGCAGACGATACCCATCGAACAGCAGAAGAAATATGAGGACCTGATTTCCGCATTAGAGTTGAGGTATGGCGATCAACATCAAGAACAGCTGTACCGGGCTCGAATCAAGACTCGCACACAAAAATCAGGTGAGAGTCTGCAAGAATTCGAAGCAGATGTGAGGCGACTCATTCAGCTAGCTTATCTATAAGCACCTGGACATTTTAAGGAGCAACTAGCAGTGCAGATGATTAAAGACGGACTAAGAGACCCAGAAATCCAAAGAACTCTGCGATTGACAAACTTCAAGATAAGTAGCGATGCTTTGGTTCAAGACGTCGAGGCCGAAAGTGCGTGCAGTTCTAATAGAAGATCCCGAACAAAGATCTGGCGCAGTGAATGGCTCGTTCGGAAAGTCCTGGAGGAAATCAAATTAATGATAAGTGGAACGAGCACCCAGAGGAGAAGAAATGTTACAGGTGTGGAAAACTGACTTATAAAAGACTGTTGGGTAAAAATGCCGCGGAGGGTATTGCTATAGAGATAGAAAGTCAAGGCATTTTATAAAAGACTACAGGGAGAGAATGCCACAGAGGAAATGTTATAGATGAGAATGCCACCAAAATCCAACTCACCTGTCAGGATGCCGACAAGTTCGCAATCCCCTGTGAGGTCAAAGACATCGAGGGTCATCTGTGTCAACAGGCTGAAAACAACAACTGATAGCCTAACCATTCCTAGAAAATTGAATGAAATAGACGTTATATGCACCATAGACACCAGGTGATGACAAAACAAGCCATCCTTGTTCGTAAGTATAAAAGGGAGACACTTCATCGCAGAGAGTTTTATCGGAGAGTAATTCAGACTTTCTAGTGGAGAGAGGTTTGGTACTGCTAAGTGCAGAAGTCGAAGTACAGAGTTAATCAGGGTGTTTTAGTACAGAGCGTTGGATAGTTTAGCTGAACAATTTAAGTGATTGTATTGTATAGTGTTGTGATAAAGAGTTGTAATAAAAGTAGTTAAGTGTTGTTTGGGGTTTTGATAAACTCAATTTAAACTACGAATCGCACGTTAAAAGATAATTTTTCTTTAATTCCTATCCTGCACAAGTTTTGTCTTCTGAGTGTACCCCTTTGTTAGGAGAGTAACAGCAGAAAGAACCCATTTTGAAATATTTACAACGCACAAAATCTAAATTTTCCGATTTTCATTGTCTCAAAAAATAATGGTCACAAAATCTTCTATTCAAAATCTTACTAACCTTTTTGAAAAATTTCCTCAATTGTTCATCTTCAGTATCAATATCGAATCCAGATGCTGAATTCCAACCAACGTGTGATATGTGTTTGAAATCTCTCGGTATGCCAATGTCTTCTTTGGTAATGTTCCTCCTCCTCTTGGCTTGTTTCTCTGCAGAATCCAAAGTTTTCTTGTATCCATGGAACTGCAAATGTGTTGTAGGAGAAGGTAGCGTTTGACTCTGACTAATTTGTCTGGTCCGTTTGTCTTCTCTTCGTTTTCTTGCTTGAATTTTTTGATGAACCACTATTTTTAGATCACGAGCTTCCTCAATGTTAGCAAAATTGAATGCTACTAGGCATTCCTCCGCTTCAAACATATGAAAAAACGGAGTTGCTTCAACATAATCCAGGTTATTGTACATTTCTTGTTCCCACACTTTCATATTTCTTTTGAGGCAGAATAAGCGAAAAAAGAAGTTTTTTTTAACGTTGTCTTTAACAAAACATAGTACACCTGAAAAACAGAAAAATATTTTGGAAAAATCATCTGCTGACATGGAACATTCTTTAATAAAATCTGTCAGTTTTGGGAGATTTACTTTACTACTACAACTTATATTGATTTATTATTTTCGTTGTCATTTTCAGTTTTCAGTTCTGCTGATTATTCCAATAATTATTTTACGGATTTGTCAAATAACAAAATGAAGGATCTGATTTGACACACTGAACTGCCTTTTCGAGCTCAAATCGCAAATTTCATATCATCATCTAAAAATCTAGTCTCCGATGGTATCACTAAATAATATAAAGACAAATGAATATAAGAAATATTGTTGGAATTTATTGCAGTGTACGGGTTTTGGGCCTGACGTTTTGTCTCACTAAAAAACCTACAGACCACGGCAAACAAATCCGAGAACCGTTATCAATTCAGACACCGGATGTGAAAGCCTACACTCTTTATTATTGTTGAAAATGACAAAATTACTAAAACAAAAAATTAACAAATCAAAAAACAGGTTGTTCCTGGCAGCGGTATTATATAGTGTTAGATATTTGTGGCAGTTCGCAGAAATACTGGATGACCCTATAATGCGCTATTTTTTCAAATATAAATGTTGCTAATTAGTTGCAAAAAAATATAATCAAATTTGATCGTCCTGTTACATACGTTATTTTTCAATCTTGTTCAAAAACAATTCCTTTCATTCAACTATGGAAACCTAATAATAAAAATGATGTAAAGATGAAGAAAGGCCATTTTTTTCATAATAGTTTCAATAAGAATTTACGAAACATGCCAATGCAAAAGGTTCTTGAGAATACAATTTCCCAAAGAAGCATTTGGCGCTACAAGGAAGCCAGCTTAACGTAACAACTTTTGGTGACCTCGACGTGATACCGTACCTACCACTTTTCAAAAACCAGCATGAGAAGACATCTCATTCAGTCACAGATAAGCGGACAACACATACGGAGACAGGATCAATTCAAATTTTGAACGAAACCTGCGTCGAAGTAAAAATAACTCGAGAAAGGTCGAACCAAATTTCCTCTATACCAGTTCAATATTTCTTTCACATTCTTCGGATTTTCATTTCGACCAATTCTTCAATTATATCTAATGGCGTTTAAAAAAAAAGTTAAGAAAAATAGGTACTAAAATAAAGTAAAAAATGAGAGTTGGATATACAAATTGAGGGCAGAACGTTTATAAAATGAATAAGCTAAAATGAGGAATAAGCAGTACGCTAGAAGTTGGTCAACTTTTAACTTGTTATTTAAGTCTAAAAACACAGGTGTTGCAATTGATGCGATATTGTTTAGAATATTAATGTGACACTTTTACGTAATTTTCACGTATCACAGTGTGTTTCCCAACTTCAGCGATAGTTGATGCCATTACAAACAATGTCAAATTATTTAATGTTGATTCATTTATATTTCTGAAAGATGTGTCCCTCTTCCAGCTGAGTTTCAGTTCTATTATTGTTCATCGTAGTTCAGAGTTGTTTCGTTGTAGAAATGTTTGTATCTATATGAATATGCATAGATCACAATTTTTTCCAATCTGCAGTTGTAGTGTATAATTTTCACCTTTTGACATCTTCCACAATTTTCCTATACTTTTTACAAGTTAATTGTTGAAATTGACAAATAAATAAAATAAATCATTCAGTGGTGCTAATGGTTGCTAATTTGAAATTTGTGGGATGGTAATGAGAGCGATATTTCAGCTTTCTGTACTTACCAGAAGTCTAAAGCCACAGATACAACTTGCGATATGTGCAGTACCGAAGGAGAGTACTTGGGTGATTTTGAAGCATATATGGTTACGAAATCCCCTAACGAAGCCGCTGAGCCGAACCTTATTGACATAATTCAACGACCTGTGCCAATCGACACGGTTTCCGAGCGAATAGTCCCGATGTTCTAGACTCTAGACGCTATTATTTTGAAAGTTTGAGGCGCGAATGGAACATCTAAACTTCTAGATAAATTGACAAGACTATATAAGGTTGTATATTCGTCGGGTAGAGGCAGAGTTTTAGTAAAATTATTGAATGTTCAAGTCAGCTAAGAAGTTCAAGTGTTTGTAAGCTAGCACAGTAGTTGTATTTTATAGTGACGTTACATTACAGGGCTTCCCATTCGTGTGAATCTGCATATAAAAAAAGAGACCCAGAAATCGAAAGGACTCTGCGATTGAGAAACTTCAAGAGAAGCAGCGATGCTTTGGTTCGCTCTTTGGAGGCAGCTTTCAACACGTTGAGGCCGAAAGTGCGTGCACTTTCAATAGAAGAACCTGAACAACGATGTGGTACAGCGAATAGTTCAGCCGAAAAGGTTCTGGAGGAAATCAAATCATTGATAAGTGGAATGACTACCCAGAAGAGAACATGCTATGGATGTGGAAAACCGGGACAGCTTATCAAAGACTGCAGGGTGAGAATGCCACCAAGATCTAAGTCACCTGCAAGGGTGCCACCACGTTCGCAATCACCTTTGAGGACAAGGTCTTCCAGCGAGTCCTCAAACTGGTGGCAGGAAAACTATAATTAGCTAGCATGCTGGCTAGCAATAAAAGAGCCCCCAGGGTCATCTATGTTAACAAATTGAATAAAATAGACCGGTGCTGCAGTTTCCTTGGTACATAGCGGCATTTTTTGGACTGAAAGCGTGAAGCCTTCCAACGTCGTCATTTATACTCGGATTGGACCTGATCAGTGACTACGGGTTCGCATTCGACAACGAAGAGAATATTATGAAGTTCGGAGGATAGAAATTTGTCTTTACCATTCCAGCAGAAAGGGCAATGCCCGTGAAACTGCGTTAAAAGAAAACTGTTAGAATTCCTGGATTTTCGGAGAAAGTAGTTTGCGCTTCAGTTGACGAACACCCTGGGTGGTGCGCTGGAGTAGTCCCCCAGCAATTTGGTGTTCGCACGAGCCTTGAAACGAAACAAACCATTCCTGTGAGAGTTGCTAATGTGTTTCCTGGTGAAATAACAGTTGAAGCAGGCGATGTCACTGGAAAATGTGAACCTGTTACATGGGTAGCAAATTGTAAATTAAATGAAATCAACGACGGCAGCCTCTGAGAGTGTTATGACAACTCTTGAGAAATCGCTTGAACACTCATTAGGAGGGGAATTGAAAGCTGCCAAGAATTTTATTAGGAATGAAAGTGACATCTTTGATTCGACAACAGCAGGAAGAATTAACTTGGTCAAACACAGAATTGATACTGGCCAAGCCCACCCGATTCGACACCTCCAAGGAGAGTTCCATCTATCAAACAACAAGAGGTAGAAGAGCTTGTTGATAAGATGATGAGAGAAGGTGTGATCGAAGAATCATCGAGCCCTTGGTCTGCACGTGTTGTGTTGGTTTCCAAGAAGGATGGATCTACGAGATTCTGTGTCGATTACAGAAAATTGAATGATGTCACCAAGAAGGATAGCAAGCTATCCTTTACCAAGAATAGGCAAAATTTTGGCAGGTTCACGTTGGTGCTCAACAAAAGATCTGAAGAGTGAATATTGGCAAGTGGGCACACATGAAGACGATAAGGAGAAGACTGCCTTCTCGATTGACAGCGGACTCTACCAGTTTACTCTTATACCGTTTGGATTGTGCTATACTCCAGCAGCATTTGAAAAACTCATGGAGCTAGTCTTGCGTGGGCTCACTGGGAAGACTTGTCTTGTATACCTCGACGAAGTTTTGGTTATGGGAAAGACGTTCGAAGAACATCTACACAATTTGCGACAAGTTTTTCAAATATTCAGGAATGCTTACGAAAGTCAATGATCAAAAATGCTCATTGTTTCAGAAAGAGGTGGATTTTCTGGGCCATATAGAGTGTCATCCGAGGGTATACGTACAGACGAAAGGAAGATACAGGCAATAAGGGAGAGGCCGAGACCAAAAGACAAACGCGAAGTAAGGAGCTTCCTAGGTCTCTGCACCTACTACCGACGGTTCGTGGAAGGATTTGCTGATATTGGGTCACCGCTTCATAAGTTGACAGACCGAGTCAAGTTTGTCTGGTCTTGGTCTGGTTTTGGAAACTGAAAGTTGCTCAGTGTTGCAGCCCCATTTCAAGATTCCCATGTCAACGAGACCTATTCGTCTTGAACACAGATGCCAGTAATAATAGTATAGGTGCCGTACTGTCACAAAAACAAGATGGAATCATTATGTGAAAAGAAAGGCACTACTGGCAATAATCGAGGCTGTAGACCACTTCCACAAATACCTGTATTGAAGAGAGTTCCTCATTAGAACCGATTTTACAGCTCTGAAGTGGTTATTCGAGATGAAGACTCCTGAAGGACAAGTGGCAAGATAGATTGAGAAGTTAAACCAGTATCACTTCAAATTAGAGCATCAATGAGGACGATTGCATAAAAACGCAGATGCTTTGTCCAGAGGACCTCGTTCGGATGCTTGTAAGCATTGTGAGAGAATTGAACGTCGCGACAGAATAACCAAGCGAGAAAGATGGCAGACAATTGGACCACAGCAAAAATGATACAAGACCTGGAGAGTGAACCAAACATTGCAGACTTTTTGAAATGGAAGTAAAATGGAGCGGAAAGGCTCCATTTTACTGAAAGGTGGATTCAAAGAAAGTGATCGAGTGTGGCTATACAATCCTCGTCCTGAAAAAAAAAGGAATTTCTTCCAAGTTAACACCATCTTGAAAGAACCATATACGATAGTGGAGAGAATAAATAAAGTGGTGCACAGGATCCAAGGCAACCCTAGAGCAAAAATGAAAGTCGTTCACCTAGAAGGACTCAAACTCTACAATGGCGATAATGAGACATCAAAATTGAGAGGGCGATAATGTTACGAAATCCCCTAACGGCGGCGATGAGCCGAGCCTTATTCAACGACCTGTACCAATCGACGAGATCCCGAAATCACTCGTCGCCCGTCAAGCAAGCCCAGATCACCTATTAGGAGCGTTAAGCAGTCGCTTAAAGCGGCAAACTTCAACAAGCGGCAAACCTCAAGGGGCGGCAAACCTTCGCAAATTTTCCATATATTATAATAGTTACGTAATATGTTCAACTAAAAACCGTTACATCTCTCCGTAAAAATAATTTTCCTAAGGCCAATGCTCTAGTGCTCAGAGAAAGGCGCTTCAACTTCGTTCCGCCCCGCGCCTATGCTTACATTTATTTCAATCTGTGCCAATAATTGATGATTGCTGAAGAGATGAAAAAGGGTGGAGATGTGTGCGCGGTGCATATAGGAGCACCCTGTAGCATTATGAGAAGAGGGAACATCTCAGTTGTGACTGTTATTTTTTGATATGCAAGTCGTTAGAGGACTAGCAGAGAAGGCGTGAGCTAGAGTAGGTATTGTCGTGCCAGAAGTCTTGTCTTGAAAATTAACCACATATTACAGGCGATTTGTCATTTGGCTTTATAAACAATGCCTGTAAAAAAATTAGTGTCGCAAGTCGGTGAAGGTCATTTTTAACATCTGATTTAAATGATTACTTACGTTTTGTATTACATTTCATCATTAGTATTTTGTTAGTCAATAAGATCAGAGAAACCATTACACAATAAGACACTCATCTCGGAAATTCATTTGAAATAGAATTAAATAGCCTTCAAAAAAAAGTACCACTCGACCCATTGTTCCATTTGAAATAATAGAGATTTGTCCCACCGTTCCTATAGGTTAAATTTCGTGTACGGCCGATTTTTCTCAAATGAACGTGAATCCAGATATTTCGTATGATTCGTTTTGAATGGTGACCCCTGTATTACACACCAAGGCAGAAAGTGAATCATTTCTCACGAGGGAAAAATAGAACTAAACGAGGCTGAAAGCCGAGGTAAGCTATTTCTCTAGCGAGAACGTTTTTGTCGAGGATTGAACTATTTTATTCACATATTCACATTCATTTGAAATAAAATAAAATGAACGAGAAAAAAGTATTTGCAAAATAAATTTTAATAAACTAGTCTTTCAAGTAGGCATAGCACAAAAACGAATTTCATGACGAATCCCCAAATTTTAGTATTGTAATCCTTTGTGAATGTCTTTTGCTTAGGTCTAGATTGAAATAATGTTACAATTGTTTCTTGGGTTCGTTGATTAAAACTCCAAACAACACTTCACTATTTTCATTACAACTCTTTATCACAATACAATACAATCAAACTGCTCCACTAACTATCCAACGCTCTACACTAAAACACTCTGATAAACTCACACCCATGGAGAATCCTCCAGAAAATCCCGATGATCGAATATTCTACGCATGACGAGTTATAGCTCGTAAACGATCTTTCTTCGAACACTCACACTAATTTGCGTTTATGAGCGACAGGGTCGGCGCTAGGAACTTCCGTAACAATAATTTACAATTGAGCTTCTTCAGTTTCAATAATTGCTTTCGGCATTCCAATTATATCTCCGTTACGTTTCACAAGGATTGTTTTAATGATAATAATTTGGATTGCTTAATGAAATATTTGATTGGTCTTTGGTTTCGGGAGCACTAACCTGTACCTGACAAAATGGCTGGTAAAACGATAAGATGCCACCATATTTGGAAACTAATGTTTGAGTTATTGAAAAGAGGTTTGTAGTTTTAAGGCAGGAATTGAGTACCTATATCTATCCTGTCAGTTTTGTACTGGAATAATGTGTAATAATGTAATACCATGCCAGGGGTAGCCCGTTGAGCAGGATGACGTTACGAATAAAAGAAGTCGAAGGCGATAAGGCGCCAAGAGGTCTGCGGTGTTTTGACGACTTCGTCTTCTTCCGATTGAACAACTTGTCACTTTCTAACATGAAAGTGGGTTAGAAATGAGTACCTTTTTGAATCAATGTGAATGAAAGTAGTAATCATACATTTGTGTACAGAAGGCGGCAAAATATATAGGCCAAAATTCCTAATCCGGGCCTGCCTCCGAGGCGAACCCAGGATATATAACAATATTTAAAAACGATTTTGAAACTGGTTCCTTATTGAAAAGTTGACTATTTGCATTTCGATTCGAGGTAAAGTTTTAATTTTATATATCTCCATGTTGAAACAATATTTTCACAAATACTCTACCTTCCAAATTTTGAAGGACAGGCATATTTTCAATCTTTTCTGCATTATAAAACAATGAAGTACACGTTACTCATAACCTTTACTCATTCCTCCAACTCGCTTCGAACTACTATTTCCACAAATACTTACATGTCTCATGGAGAAAGTCCGTTTTGAAATTCTTTGACGTTGAGTTAAGGAATTTGAAGTGCATAGCCTACCGATCGATCGATAAACTATACTTTAATTTGAGTACTAAACAAAATAAGCGAAATTCAATGTCATATGTATGAAAAACAAAATAAAATGAAAGAAACACATGCATGGGGAATTCGGCTGGCATTCTAAACAAATAATATAGGCTGCCGATCGGTCAGCTTCTGAAAGTAAAAGTATAGCCAGCCGACGGTCGGCTACTTATATATTTTCTATGAAATTTGTTAATTAGAGTGAATTGGCCATTATGCCTTTTATCATTATTATTTAGACTACCTAGCAGGCGATGAGTCAATGATGAAATTCCCAGGCGAAAAGTTCTTCATCGGAATAAATAAAAAAACTTGTCCCGAAGAGCCATCCTACCTACTACGAATTCGGACGCATACTGAGGCAATGGACTACCTGCATCGCACGATTCCGGACGAACGGCGTTCGCATGAATTGTTGCTTCGCATTTCGCAATTTTCCGCTTCCAATGGACGAAAGGACTAAGGTATTTACCATTAGATGAAAATATAGCTGCTACAGAGATCTTTTTGATCGATATAGTTACTCCCAATATAAAATTCATTGGTAGTGGAATCGAGGCAGGCTCGAATTGAAATGAAATCTCGAATGAGATTCGTGTAAAATTATGCAATCCAAGTTAGGTTTATATTCTATCGAAATATACTGTTACATTTCCTTTGGGTTCGTTTATTAAAACTCCAAACAACACTTGACTACTTTTATTACAACTCTTCAACACAATACAATACAATCACCTAAACTGCTCCGCGAACTATCCAACGCTCTGTACTAAACACTCTGATAAACAATCTGTAATGAAAATTCTACACTTCAACTTCTGTACTTAGCAATAACAAAGCTCTCTCCAATGAGATCCACTAAGCTAGAAACTCTGCTTCACTATCTGCTAAACTCTCTTCACTTAGCTCTGAATAACTCTGCTAATAACTGTCTCCTCCACGATGAAGTGTCTCCTTATATACCTGCGTACGCCTACGGAGAATTTTCCAGTCAAGTCTCGGTGATCGACTTTTCTCAGTGAGCCGCGATACCGAAAGACAGGGCCGGCGCTAGGACATTTCGTAACAATACTCAAATTAGATAAAAAGAATAAGTAGTTGTTCTTCTTCTGGAAGACAGTCTTACTAGGTTGAGGGTCAGTTTTTCAATACAAGGCTAAATAAGTTATCTGTCAGATAGATAGAAGAAATGAGAGGGCGCGGGTGAGTAATAATGGGGAGTGATAAGGATAAAAACTGTCGATTATTTTTGCATTGAGAAACCGTTCATGAACATGATGAATACTAACTTCAAGTTTAATATAGTATATCATTGAAATGAAGATTTTAGCGTTTTTATACCCAAGCACAATAACAAACTGGACTGATTCTGAACTTTGTATTTCTTTGGCTAAAATATTTCGATCCTATTCGTTACATCCTGTGAAGAGAATTTCACTCATCGATGAGTAGTTCTACAAACATATGTTTGAAAAAACATGTTTGTAGTACTAGGCAGCATAGTAGTGGATTGACTGCAGCGGCTGACAGTTCATAGGAATTCAGCTAAGGCAGTCGATATACCTTGTTGCCGAGTTGAACATATTTTTTTTCTCCGATTTTTTGTAATAATATATGTAGGATTGTATTTGCAAATTATTACAATTGTAATAATCTTTTGATTTTTCCTGTGGTAATAAATTTAAAAATTTTATAGAAATCGCAAGTGTTGGAATGGTTGGTTGCTATTGAAATGTATATGTTCATAGTAATTATGGTTAGACAACATCATGGACAGTGATAGGGACTTAGAAGTACTTACTCCTTCAGACACATATCAATCAGCAAAGTATTACTTTTCAGGAAAGTCCTTGTTTAGCTGTCTTGACAGGAAAAGTAATATTTTGCTGATTGATATGTCCGCGGAATCAATATTTGCTGTGTCAATAGGAGGAAAAAGTTTTTTTGTATACTACGGGCGCAAAATGCTATTTCGCGTTCCGAGAGAGATTATCAGACAAATTCACATATTGCCCACTCTATCCAACGTAATGGAAAAAGCTATTTTAATACAGTTTAGTAACTACATGGAAAGTAATAATCTCTTACATAATCATCAGTTTGGGTTTAGGAAGGGTAAAAGTACCATAGACGCTATAAACAAATTAGCCAACAACATTATTGAAGCTTTTGAAAATAAACAAGCCTGTTTAACTATCTTCACAGATCTGTCGAAGGCATTCGATTGTGTCAGTCATGATACACTGTTGGAGATATTAGAATGGTATGGCATAAGAGGAATTCCCAATAAAATAATTGAATCATATTCAGCTAACAGAACACAAAGAGTTTAATATAACAATATGATAAGTCAAGAACGTGTTATTAAAAGGGGTGTCTCACAAGGATCCATACTGGGATCTTTCCTCTTCTTTGTTTATGCTGATGATTCACCTTTATAAATGCATCTCAAACTTGAATTACTGACAATATTATATGCTGACGACACGTCATTTTCTATACATATAGATAGAACCTGTGATGTTGAAAACATATCGGAAAATATTTGTGCCTCTGCTAAACAGTGGTTTGACTTTAATGAACTGTATATGAATGAAACGAAAACAGAAATTTGTGTATTTTCAAACTATCGCTCTGATGCCATTTCTACATCAGAAATTTTTAGAAGTTCATCTTGACTTGTCTCTTGCCTGGACCACCCATATCAATATTCTTTGCAACAAACTAGCAAAATCTGTTTATGCCATTAGGCGAATAGCTACAACGCCTGGTCAGAAAGCAGCTCAAATGACATACTATGCCTTGTTCCACTCAGCAATGAGTTATGGGTTGCTGTGTTGGGGTAATGCAAGCTACACCCTACTTCAAAGAGTATTCGTCTTGCAAAAAGCTGCTGTACGTAGCATTGTAAGAGCTGACTATAATGAACACTGTAAGCCTCTGTTTGAGAATACAGGGATCATGACTCTATTCTCGCAAATTATCTTTGACAATGTTCTGCATGTCAAAGAAAATTATCACACACTCACAACACACTCGGATAATCACTCCTACAAAACACGCAATGGAAATAATATTGTGCCCCTCTTAAGAAGATTGGATAAAAACAAATCAATTGGCATCACTTGCTTCAATTTACTTCCTGAAAAAATCAAACATCTGCCACTCAGACTTTTCAGAAATACAGTGAAAAAACTTCTCACTAAAATGAGCCTGTGTACTCTGAGTGAGTTCAATGTTGCTCTTAAGGATTCGCTTGTAGATACCTAGTGCATCTTTTCCATTTTTTATTCCTGTTTCTCTATACGTTAAGAATTTTTAAAATGCATTTTATACCCTACATTTTATTTTATTGTTACATCTACAGCTCTTTTATGTAACTGTGCAATATAATAGGTGACTTGTCCAAAATACTTGTATTTTTTATGGACGCAATAAAGTTCTATTCTATTCTATTCCATTCTATCGCCGTGACCGCTCCAGCTGAGGCAAGATAAACTCAAGGTCGCGAAAACATTTTACGGCCATAGTATACACAGTATTTCTCGTGCAACCGTGAAAATTATATATCTCCAATAAATATTATGTCGTTTTAAAATGACAGCGCTTCAAGCGAATATAGAAAACTAAACTCATGGAGTCAATATCACAGTGTTTCTATGGAAATGAAATATTCAGCAATACAAACGTTCAGTTTGCCGGCAACAGTCGTAAGTTTTTTTGCCAGCCCTCAACCTGGGTAACGGCCGCAAAATATCATTTTGCGGCCTCTGTTGCGGCTGCAATATGTTTGTTTCGCGTCCGGTTGCACGAAAAGAACTCTTTACCGCCAGTAGTTTTTTACATTTCAGCACACCGTGGCAGGCATGAAATGACTAGCGCAGTACATGTATGAAATCATTGTTAACGGTCATTAGAGTTTGTTGTCACTTGAACTTTGTTTTACAGTCGAATATATTACAAAAACAGCTTTCTTCAAAGCTAAACGCCTCTTGGTACCATTACCTTGAAAGTACAATGCGTTTGATCTGAAAATGTGATTTAAAATTCCCAACACAAAAGACATTTGTGACTATACTTCCGCATTACTGGGATATTTACATAGAAGTAATCGGGAGTGTAGTATTGAAAGAAAAAAACATTACTTAAAACCTGTAATGAATGCCAAAAACATTCACAATATATTTATACGCTTTTTTAGATTATGCCTGGAGCGGCCTGGAGGTATTATTCACTCACGAGCACAATTTGTGTTGAATTTGTTGTATTTTGAAAAGGAGAGAGTTCATAGAGGACCTTTTCTATAGGTAACCATTGAGACCCCAAACGGAATGTCATTACTCACTGTATTAAAGAGAGTAGCAGATGCCCTCCAAATATCTCGAAAAACGTTATACAAAATCAACAAAAGACACGAAACTGAACCCAAGCCATCAACTCCAGGGAAAATTAGACGTGTGTCGTATCAAAACCAGAACAGCTGATTTGCCTGAAGGACAGAAAATGGCAGTTCGAAATACTCAAGTCTATACAATATGTATACAGAAAGTGAGTACACAAAAGTCAAACTGTATCGTCACATATATTTTCTTTTGAAGTTGAAGCTTGTATCTCGTTTCC
Source organism: Zygogramma bicolorata (assembly GCA_032362365.1). NCBI lineage: Eukaryota > Metazoa > Arthropoda > Insecta > Coleoptera > Chrysomelidae > Zygogramma > Zygogramma bicolorata. The sequence goes on from JAVJAQ010001656.1 coordinate 94,545, forward strand.
GAAATGCAGTTATAATATCAATCCCCCTATCCAATGAATATTTTGAAGTACCCAAATTCATTTGAATATTTGTTTTCCAGGAAACCATGTAACCCTTCGATCTTTGAACGATGAACTGAAAAATAAGGAGATTGTTTCTATGTGCAAATCATCGTTAAATATTGTTACGAATTTCCTAGCGCTCTCCTAGCGCCGGCCCTGACGAAATCGTAAACGCAGATGAGGGATCGCGTCGTAGCGAAGGTCATTTTCCAGGAACCCGTAAATCGCGTGTGGAGAATTCGCGAAGATTTTTCATAGGCGTACGCAGGTATATATAAGGGAGAGACTTCGTCGCGGGAAGAATTAGTTATTCGGAAGTTTGTATTCAGAGCAGAGTTAGTTATGGATATAGATGGTTCAGATAGTTTTTATTCAGATCTAAGTGGCGGGAGTTATTGAGAGCTGAGTGGAGCAGAGCTTTGTGCAGAAATTGAAGTGCAGAATTTTTAGTACAGAGAGTTTGAGTACCGAGCATTGGAAAGTTAGCGGAGCAATTTAAGCGAGTGTATTGTGTTGTGGTAGAAAGTTGTAATAAAAGTAGTGAAGTGTTGTTTGGAGTTTTAATCAACGAAGGATAAATCGTAACAATATTTTACTGAAAGAGCTAGGATTGAAATTTAAAAAAGATGATAATCGAAGAGCTTTGATTGAAAGAACTCATTATGTTTCACAATGAACATATTTTTATGTAAGTACAAGGAAAATCAAAAAAGTTCTTCGAACATGTATTAAATGAAACCGAAGTAGAAATTGAAGAACTGAAAGAAGAACAAAAAACAGACCTGAAAGGAGAACTGAAGGAAGACGTCGAGAGAATCGACGATCAATTTGAAAGGAAAGTGGACGCACTGCGAGAGGAGATGAGAAATGAAATTTGAGGTCTAGGAAAGCAGATGGTTCTTCTCAAGAACCAGGATCCCACCGACTTTTGAGAGGGCCAGCTTTGGGAATACTGCAGACGATACCCATCGAATAGCAGAAGAAATATGAGGACCTGATTTCTGCATTAGAGTTGCGGTGTGGCGATCAACACCGTAAACAGCTGTACCGCGCTCAAATGAAAAAGGTGAGAGTCTGCAAGAATTTGATGCAGATGTGAGACGCCTAATCCAATGAATTATTTTAATGGAAAATGAATGTTTTTGGTAATATCGTGTTGTAGGTAAACTGAAAGAATAATTCGAATGGTTTTTTTTTTAATAATTTTCTGAAATAATTATTTGGCAACCATATATTACATAAATGAAGATGTAAAAAATGTTGAATCATTGCTCTTCGAGCTCATCTGAATCTTGTCAAAATTTCACAGTCTATTGATGACGCAGTGACGCCGTAAAATTCAATGTCCTAGGGATCTACGATTCTATGTATAGTCTTAAACATTTTCTTTGTCTCTTTGACTACTTGTACTATTTGAAAAGTTCAGCTGCAGTAATAATAATAATAATGGTGCAGGAGAGGGTACAAAATTAAGATGCGCATACCTGAAAGATGAATATTTAATTTTTTGGCTGTGTTACTTTATGGTTATAAAATAATAATTTCAGAAAATTATTTTTCTTAAAAACAATCCATTCGAATTATTCTTTCAGTTTACCTAGAACACGATATTTTCGAAAACACTTATATTCCAAATTAACACCGCCTTGGAAAGGACCCCATACGATAGAGACAAGAATAAATGACGTGGTGTAAATTATTCAACGCAGCCCTAGGACAAAAATGAAGGACGTTCATGTAGAAAGACTCAAACATTACAATGGGGAAAATGAGACATTGTTTGATCGAGACGGTCAAAACTGAGAGTGGGATAATGTTACGAAATCTCCTAGCGCCGGACCTATCGGTCGTTAAAACTAATATGAAGGGTCGAAGAAAGAATGTTTGTTACAGAACCTATGATTTCTCCTCCGAGGATCAAAAAAATGTATAATAGAATAATAAATCAACTTGATTAGAGCATAAAATTATTGTCTTTTGGATTTGTTCTGAATTGTTTTTTATGGTTGGATTCTGCTAGCTCAACGGTGAAGCTAGCAGAACTCGGGATTTAAAAAAAACAAGCCATTAATATAATCTGCGATTGGTTCAAACGTGAGCCTAAAATGAGCCTGAAATTGTGGTGTAATTAAACTTTTCATAAACAATCGTTAAGCGGATGGTAATGGTTTGGACTTCCATTGTCTATATTTTTAACTCTATTGAAACCTGTAGCTAAGAACAGGAGTGAAATAAAAATCGAGTGAGAAAATCAAATCGATTGTATTTTAATCCTTCCCTTCTTAGCTACAGGTTCCAATAGAGTTGAAAATATAGACAATGGAAGTCCAAAACATTACCATTCAGCAAGGAACATTGTCAACCACTTTCAAGCAAATCGTTAAGCGGTTTGGTTCTGCCAGCTTAACGTTAAGCTAGCGGAACCTGCGATATGTCCCACAATTGAAGAGCAAAAAATTCGGGAATGGGGTAATAAATTAGCCTACAATTATAGTCTATAAAAAATTTAATTCCAAAGTGGTTTTGCTAGCTTTATGGAGGTGATTGGAAATGTAATTAAAGCTCTAAGTCTTGTGGCTCTAAGTTGAGTAAATTTTTCCCATAGTGCCTAGGCCAGTATCAATTTTCTTCTCCTGAAGATGCTAACCTTGTTAGCGAAACGCGCGTCGAGTGCAAAAATATCAGTTTGGAGTTAGGGTAATTGATCTCTGGGAAAAGTTTCAAGCAACAGTAGTTGCAATAGGCTTTGCATGAGTGACCAAATAGCCAGGTCTTGAATGAACATTATAAAAAGTAGAGTACTTATTATCTTCAGCTCCCACACGTTTCAACTTCTGAGGTTGCAGTTAGTATGAAAATTATAACTGGTTAATGGAAAAATCATTTCAAAGTATTTCAATAACGAAAATTTCCAAAATATCACCTCACACACGTTTGTATATTTGAATTAAGAAGAAACAAGTTAATGTTTCTGTCAACAATTCAAATAATAAATAAAACTGACACCAAAAGATAAATTGCAAATGACAATATCCATTACTTCACTTCAGAGATAAACCCAAGTTGGTATTATTTGGATTTTAAAATGAGTTTGACTAAATTTTCTGAACTCTGCTAAAATATATAATGGTAACCTATGCAAAAAATGTAAGAATTGATCATAAATAAACCTTTGGAATGAGGATTCTTTTAAATATCACACAACAATCTAAAAGAGAAAACTTAAGAATTATTACCTACCTGTAGTATTTTTTATCCAGTGGGAATGACTAGGATGTTGAGTCTGATATAACTGCACAACTGTTGAGCACAGGGATTGGCACCGATTTCCAAGTAATTTGAATACTTGCAGGTTTTCTTCATTCGATAGAAGTCCACAAAAACTATTTTCTGCCATTGGAGGAGCCATCTGTTTAAACGTAATCAATCATGGAAGTATAATATATAAAATATTACGGAAATCGTAATAAAACTAAATGATAAGACATCAGTGAAACATTGTGGGGTGATTTATCAGTTGGAAAACTAGATAACCTAAACTGGTCATCATTTTTTGACTTTGACTTGACATCACTTAGCTATTTTTGACGATTTAGGACGCGTGAATTAAGCGGTGCTATTCGAGCGAATAAGTCATGACGTCACTGACGTCAGTCTTCAAGACGCTGTAATCGGAACTGGTCGCCGGCAAAACATTCGCAGGTGACGTCACTGCGAACGGGAGTAGGCGGCCTTCAAATATTGAATTCAAAGTAAATCAACAGCAATCACAACTTTTTGTGGGGATCAATTACCCTAACACCAAATTCATAGTATTTGCACTTGATGCGTGTTTCACTAACAATAGGGAAGAATATCGACCGATGAGGGCGCTGGTGGTGGTTAAACTATATCCACCATTTTGATATAGTTACCTTGTTTACATTTGTGAAATAACGCGCCAAACTGAAATCCAGTCATCAGTTGCTTTCGCTAGACAAGATTTTGGTGTTTTTTTTGCTATATTTTCATTGTACGACATTTTTCTCGTGAAGGTTAATATAACTGTGTTCATGATGCTCTGAATAGCCGCACAATACTATTCATTGGAGGTGAACATAGACGCATTGTGTTTTAAAATCTAATAATATTTGTTCCAGGACATTTTTCAGTTTTAGTGTAGTGTTAGTGAACCAAAGAGGCTTTTATTATATGGATGATGAATGAAATGCGCGATAACTTCGCCTAAAAATAGACAAACAGACTCACCAGGTTACAAGAAATCATCTCTTTTGAAATGCAAGGAACACACTGAAGCCGCTCTAGATGGTGATTTATGCAGTTTCAGTTTAATTTTCCAAGCCTTGTATCTGTCTATTTTCTCTTTCAATCCACTTTCCGTAATGTTTTCCACCAAAGATGTATTTCTCTTTGGAAACGTGTGGAAAGACAACTTTGTATTTCGGTTCCTAGAGTTGCGGCAACTTGGCACCAAACACTTTATACGGCTCACTGAGCGATCTGCATCCATGATTGTTTGATACTATTAATAAAAAAAAACACAACTTTAGATGAGATTCCTTAAATAAACACCAAAGAACTCAATAAATTCACACACATAAAATGGAAGCCGTTTGTTTGTGAAATTATAGCAGTGCGTTATATTTCCGCCAGACGTCGCATAAAATTATGAACTTCCAATATTAGCAACTTCAGAAGAAAATTGATAGTTATGAACCAATTTGCTTCCTCAGAAGGTGCTAATTGATACTCGTCAATCGCCTTCTTCAGAAAATGGTTATCACGCTATCGAAACGTGCTTCTAAGTAGTGCAATAAATATCAGTTTGGTGTTAGGTTCCAATCGTTTATTCAACAGTAAGCGTGATAAGTGCAAGATTTTCAACCATCTATTACAGGTTCTATAGCAGCTTGGAAATTTCATGCCTGTGTTGGGCATGGGCCAAATATCCACTTGCCAAATCTTTCCAGACTTCCTATATGGACAACGAGCATACTGTATCCACAGAAGAATGTTGTTCCCAACTAGTCCCAAAGAGCCAACATATTTCCAATAACAAAATGATGTCCTACACAAAAATTCAATTTTTATCATGTAGCGTTAACTCATAAAATGACTTTTTGGTAGACTGATGTATCTTGAATTGTGAAAAATGATTTGCCTATCTGTTTTACTTTTTGTAATCTTGATCTATCTATGAAAACCAATAAACATATTTTTGATTATAATTATTTCAATATTACAGCAATGCACTATAAAATATTCATCTGGATATTCTAAAAAAACCGGATGGCTCGTCTTAGTTCAATTACAAAACTTTTCATAAGATGTGAATGTACTGTTTTTTCGCGAACGATAAATCGAGTCTGGTTTTACAGAGTATTCGAAAACCAGCTAATCCGAAACACCTTCGTAGTGTTCTTTCATGGATTCTTTGAGCAAGATTTGTTCATACTGGCTTTATGCAGTAGTTTAAGTAGATATTGAAATTATCAAACCTTATGACAAGTGCTCAAATGTTCGCATTGAAAAGTGAATGTTGTACTTCTGAGCTTATTTCTCATTACCTAAAGATGCTATATGAATCCGGTGTTTATAATGCCCCTTCAACATATGTTTGGAAGGGATAATAACTTTCAGAAGTAAATTGCTGAGATTAACAACACTAGATATTTGAATTCAGATGGTCAAATACTCATTTCATATCCCTGTAATAGATTTTTCAATGTTCCCCCATTTCAATTTTATTATAAAAAGTATATACGCCACTTCAAGCCCGTGTCTCACGGTCAAACAATTTAATCAAATCAGTTTGACGAGACGTCATTGATGACGTCATTGCAAATGTTTGATGGAAATTAGGACACAGAATAAAAACTAGGCAGGTTTCAAACGTAAGAATGTTCATATAACAGTAAATAGTAGTTGATTTTGATCAAATCGTGTGACCACAATCAATTTGAAAGTTCATCAAATTTAATGAAAATAAAAAGAATGACGTCACGTCAATCTGATTTGATCAAATTGTTTGACAGTGAGACACAGGCTTTATGTGAAATGTGAAGGATAAAATTTGATAAATCATTCGGAGTTACAGTGTTGCCGAATACAAGCGAATGAACGTCGAATGAACTCAAGAATACTGGGGTACTATTTTCAAATGTATGCGAACAGATTTCTATGCGAGTAGAATGAGATGGAGCTATATGGAATATGGTTACTGAACTGCGAAACAATATCGGTTTCGTATACGAATTTGATTTGAAAATAGCACCACTGATTTGATGAATCGTTCGCAAGCGGATCATTCGCAGAACAACGTATTCGCAGAACTGCGAGTGATTCAAGAATAGGGCCCCTGGGCTGCAATGCATTTCACACGAATAGAGTGACGTAGAGACACAGCTTGGTAAACACACAGCTAGGAAACTCATGGTGGAGGGGAAAGTTTGCGCA